>JAGFMF010011408.1:1413538-1424498 GCA_019455555.1 Galemys pyrenaicus | reverse complement strand
GCTCTGTCTGTGGTGAATCCTCTCACCCGCCCCCCACACCTCTGGCCTGTACCCCAGTGCTTGTATGCATAAATAAATAAATCTTTAAAAAAAAAAGAAATATTGTTGAGACAATCAGTACAACTTACATATATTGCTGGTGAGAATGCAATGTGTTATAGCCACTTTATAAGACAGAACAGCAATTTATAATGTTAAAAATATACTTATGATATATGACCCAGAAATTCCACCCTTAGGAATTTACCCAAAGACATGAAAACAGGTCTACAAAAGACTCATTTGAAAGTTTGTAATAGCTTTATTCATTATGCTCATCACTGGAAAACAACCACAAACTGGTGAGCGGATAAGCAAACTGTGATTGTCCACACAATATCCAGTGCTCGGCAATATAAAGGGAACTATTGATTCAGGCCAAAACATGTATCGAAACCATTATGCTGAGTAGAAGACATCAGGAGCAAAGGACATAAAAAGACATTAGAAAACATAAAAGAAAACATTTATTTGAAAAATAAAGCATTTCTATTTGTCTGTTAAACTCTGTTACTTAGAAATGTACAGAATGTATAGGAATGAGTGATATGAGAAACACTCATGGGCTAACAAATTTAATAAATAGTATTGTTATGCTGTATTGACTTCTAATAGTGTCAAAATAAAAAAAAATTATTCATAGTTCTTGATGAGCATTTTTAAAATTATTTTTAACCAAGAGGATTTTGGGGTATTCCCATCAGGTATTACCACCATAATAATAATGGTAGCATCCCCCACCAACTCACCCATTGTCCACTGCCATAGATCTTTGTGCTTCCTTTGCTCTGTGTTCTTTGCCTAAAGCCCCCCACCCCCCTGTCGGCCATGCTTCAGTTCTGTAGTCAGTTTTTAGTTTGTCTTTTCTCACTATTATTTTACCTACTTTATAGTCCACATATAAGTGACACCATCTGGTTTTTATCTTTCACCTTTTTTCAAGTTCCATCCCTGTTGCTGCAAATGGCATGAGTTTATCTTTTTTGATTGCCGAATAGTATTTTAGAAACCTCAAATGTGTTTAACTTCATTATAGCCTAAAGGTAACCATTAAACAGAACTTGAGCCCAAATCAATATCATTTTATATGTTACTATATCTTTTTTATATTCATAATGAATATATAATATTATTAAAAATTTTGGATTAACAGTAAGCATGTTGTATTCTGAAATGTCATTAAATTTGCATTTTCACTTGCCATTAAATGTTGGTCTGTGGAAATAGAACTAATAGTATCAGTTGCTCTGTATTCAAGTAATGTTTGAATGTTTTAAAACACCTTTCCTGGTTCTGCTAATTAATAAAAATATTATTTTTATGGAAAAATATCTACCTGTTCAATAAATAAGCAATGCTTCAACTTTTTTTCACTTTTACAAACACTCCTTCAGTTAAACATTTAATATGCTCTTTGGCTTATATGGTAGAATTTCTGTAGAATGGAATCTTACAAATGCTAGATGGTGAGTAAAGGAGATCTATACCATTTTCACATACAAAATGACTCATTCACTTAAAAATACCCACTGTCCTCCAAATTAATCTATCTTCAGTGCAATGCCAACAAAGTTCCAGTGGGATTTTTCATGTAACTTAACAACCTAATTCTAAAATTCATATTAAAAATTAAAGGACCAATAGTAATCAAGATAGTTATGAAGAACAAGTAGGAAAGATTTGTCCTATAGATGTCATGACTTAGAAAACTGTAGTAATTAAAAGACAATATAGATCAGTTGGAAAAAAAGAGAGCCAGACACAAATCTGAGATATAAGACACCTTGATAGTTGATAGAACTAGCATTAGAGACAGTGAGTAGAAGAGATGGATTATTCAATTAATGGTGCAGGAACAATTGCTTATCCATATTGGAACAAATAAATTTTTTTTACATTGTATCACATGTAGAAATAAATTCCAAATGGATTTAATAAATAAATGTTTTTAATATTTTTCAATTTTAAAAGAAAATTCTTTATAACAGTATATGCATGATACAGGATTAGGAGATTATGAGTAAGACACAAAAAGCACAAATTGTAAATGATGGATCAATTGGACAACTCTATCCTTTTATGCTATAAACTATTGTAATAAACACTTTAATAAGTGAGTGGCAGGCTTGGAGACGATCTCTGCAACCATTATATAACAGACAGGTACAGACTATATAAGGACTTTGTTCAGGAAAAAAACATGTAATCCAAATTAGCAAAAGGCAAAATATTGTTAGACAAGGCACAGAAGAGAAAACCTAAATCACAAGGAATTAGACGCATAGTTATTCTTGCTAACAACCAAGGGAATACGACTTAAATTAGCAGAGATACTTGTAGATTGCTCCAACTAAAAATATCTGTAAATACCAAATGATGACAGAATATAAGGAAGCAGATGCTGTTATCCACTGCTTGTGGGAATGTCTTTTTGCATATCCACATTTAAAGCAATTCTGTAGTATCTAGGAAGTACAGAAGTATGGATGCACTCCAACCCAACAATTCAGCCACTAGGTACCTTCAAGAAACCCAGGAAACATATTCAAAGATATTTACTGTAACATTGTAATGGGTACAATTTATTTACGTAAATAAATGTTCATTCCACTCTAGATGAAACAAATTTCAGATTTTCAACTTATTTTCTCTTTCAGTGTATAAGAATTTTCTATCATTTTACTAATCCATATAGTGCAAGCTCAAAACAAAGATCTGCGAAAAATAATTGTAATTGCAGCACTCTTATTTTTACCAAGTAAGCTGTAAGTTAAGGCAAACAAACAAAATTTGAGTATTTGGTAGAATGAGAAGCAAGGTAAATCATAATAATGAGTGAATGAGAAGTATCAACACTGAGAAGTCGGAAAAAATAAATGTGATGTGGGATAAACACATTGCAGAAGTTATGATGTCATTTCTACAAGCTTAAAACATACAAAATGTTTGTATGTTTACAAACATATAAACAACATATGTGTTGTTTATGAACAGTCACATGTAACATGATGAAAACACACATGTGGGGGACACATCAGCTCTAGGATAGAAGATGCCTCTGGGATTTGAAAGAAATGGCATTGGGGACAAAAGGAATTTTCACTGTACCTCTAATATTTTATTTCTTAGAAAACAAGTTCTTAAATAAATAAAGAATGGCTTGTCCATATGCCAGAATCACTATGCAAGCGTTGAAATAAATGAAACTGATCTCTGAAGATAATGATCTCCGAGCTACATTGTTAAAAATCTCTTAAAATTATGTATGAAAATGATGTAAAACTTGTGGAAATTATAAATGTGCATAAGAGGTGGTAAAAACGTATGAAATTTCTGAAGCATCCACAAACACTGCTTTATAGGAGTTGCATCTGGGGATAGGGACTGGTGGTCTGGGGTTGGAGGAAGGACAAGTTACACTGTTTTAATTATTCACCATGTGTAAATTATGAATTGTCATTAAACTTAGTTTTTGAAAAATTCATGAATTGAAAATTGCAGACCTGACACCTCATGTGATCTTTAGGATGGTATTCTTTGCGTATTGAAGATGACGTAGCATTTATTGGATTTTCTTTTAATAAGACTTCATGCTGAGCTGCAGTGACGAGGGAGCTAGCAATTAGGGAGGAGATGCCACATTGGTGAGCTGTCCAGCTGAAAGATTTTTTTCATTTCCCTTAATGCCAAGAGCAATCTCTGAGACGTCTTTGCTACTCCACTATACATAGCACAGATCTTGCGTGCGTTTGTAAGTCATACTCCTAGGTTGGCTCCTTCCTTCGTTGATTTATGCAATTAATTTACTCTTAAAACAACCACATTTCACTGCAAATGTAATGTATTTTAAGTACGTTATACTTTATTATTTTTAAAATCTTTTTAAAAAATTGTGGGTTGTTTTTGTAGAAGAACTGGGGTACAGGCCAGAGATGTGGGGGGGGATGGTGAGAGGATTCACCAGACACAGAGTGGGGAGCAGAACAGGCAGATCAACTGAAACACACTGCTGAGGGCAGCAGTGGGCTAGACAGGAGAGGTCTGCTGTGTCATATATGGGTCAGCTCCCTGGCTGGGGAACGAACTCAGGCCATATCAGTGATAAGGCTGAGACTTAACCCCTAGGCCACTGGGGAGGCCACCTCATGTACACTGTACTTTTTAAATAGATTGCTCTGGGGTGCCCAGGGATCTGAGGCAGCTGTTGTTACGATGGGAAATATGGGCCAACATCAAATACCAATCACATGTGAACTTCCAGGTTATGATCTAGTTAATATGCTTGTGAATACTTTGAAAAATTATTTTCTCCTACAAATTACTTTTGATAAAGTTGAATGATGATAAGGGAGATGATCTTAGTGACAATGACAATGGAATTACGATTGCCTGAAGCCATTGCTTCCTGCTTTTTCAGTGGCTGCCATTCTCTCCTGAATTGAAGCAACAGCTTCCTCCCTGGACTTCCTACTTCAGTCTTTTTCTTTACTCTAACTTAGCATTTGCATAGCTAACCAAAGTATACGACTTTCAAAATCACAAGCATAACAATACCAATCCCCATTTAAAATTCCTTTAATGGCTTCCTGTTGACCCCAAGATAAAGCCCACACTTCTTAGGATGGGATACTAGGAGCTCCATCTTGTGTGTCTGCCTATTTCTCTGGCCTCCTCTCCCCTTGCTCCTTAGTGGCACGTGCTGTTTCCTCTGACTGATCTCTTTCCACCCCTCATTGATTTGAAAGACTTCTATTCATCCTTCAAAACCTAACACATTATTAGGATTAATAAAATAATACATGAAAAAAGTTTTGGAAAAAATAACCCCAAAACATCCCAACACAGACAGCAGCTCCTCTAGTAGACCTTCACCGTTATTACTGCCCCTCCAAACTGATCCCCTGACTGCCTCTCTGTGCTATATCTATTTGCTCTAGAGTCCTAGTGTTGTGTTTATCTTGTTGCATTTCCTTCGCTTCATGTATATGCCTGTCACTTCCACTAGGTATTGTGTGCCTACCTCATGTTTTCCATCCTTTCTTCAGCTTCATACGTCCAGCATTTAGAGCACTGACTCAGAAGCAAGGCCTGCTAGTATTTCTGAACTTCATAATAAAAGAGTGATGATGATGATGGCCTGTTGTCATATTTCTGCAAGTGCTCTGTTTTATATAATGTCCACATAGCATTAGAAGATGTTCACACAGCTCTGAAAGGAACACATGAGAGGACTCCACAGGAGCTACAGAGAAGCTTTATCACCCCAACCAGCTTTTTTTATACAACCTGGAATTCAGCTAAGTCATATAAAACCAGCACTGAAGAAACTTACTCAGGAGGACAGATGCAATCTGTCAACCAAGGATGGAAAAATATCAAGGTAACTGATTTAAAAAACTACCTCTGACAGCTTGTGCAAAAGATTTTTAATTTGATTATCCAAACCAAACTGAAATAGTTGTGCTTTTAATTAGAATGTAGAATTCACTTAAAATTGACTGAAGGCATTCTGGGAAAAGGATCTGGATGTTTTCAGATTATGTTTAATGACATAAAAAAGTAAAAGTTTTACTTCTGGTTTTAGGAGTGCAGACATCTTTGAACTTACAGAAAAGTCTTTGTGCAAGTTCTGTGATCAGCAAAATCAGCACACTTCTTGAACACAATACTAGCATGAAGCATGTGGATTTCCAGTTGATAAAGAATTTCCCACACATCCTCTCATTTAGTGCCACAACAACCTTGAGGTCAGCAGAGCATTGATTATTATCTGCCCCCCCATTCAAAGTAAAAACAAATAGAATTCAGTGAAAATGAGTGACACACCAAATGCTGTACGTAGCATTTGGTCTAGAACCTAGATTCTTTTGTCACTATTTTCAGTACTTTTCATGTTGGACCTTTCCTTGGTGCTTTCAGCAGTGCCTGGAGGCTGGCCTAGATGCATGGATCTGACCCATGTGACATGTCAGACTCTCCAATATCCAATTTCACACCATTAGTCAGCGGTCACTGAATGGAAGTTCAGGATGTCATGAGAATCTAACATTGATCTCTCAATTAAAAAGAAAAACTCCCCTGGGAGCCAAACTTAAAGATAATTGCTTTTCTTGTTTGAATTGTATCTACCAGCCGCTGCTTGCAGAAGGTAGATAGTCTGGTAAGCATGACGCTCTTTCTAAACCCAAAGGACGTCACATGCTTTGGCCACAACTACCTGAAAATTAAAAGTGCCTTTAGGTGATCTATTTGTATTCTTGATTTTTCCCCCCTTTTGGAAGCCTAGTAGGCTCCAGGGAAGTTAGGGAGAGAAGTATAATTGAAGGGATATAAAAGCAACCATTGGAAAAGCTGTCATTCTGAATGTCTTGTCAGGTATTTTTAAAGGACGTAAAGTTGCCGCTGGGTCTTCCGGCCAAGCAACACAGCAGTGGTGCAGCAAACCAGCTTCCTGTCTCCACAACCCACTTTGGGCTCCACTAAGTATTTTGGGTTCCACGTGATCAGATGGAACAAAATACATGTTTTGAGGAAGCAAAGAGACCATCTCTACCATGGACTCATCTTAGCTAACTAGGGATGATCCAACTTTCTAAGCTCAAGTGGAAGAAAAAAGATGAGGTAATTATCTTCACCTTCAGTATCCACCCCCATTTTACCACCCCTCCCCTTCTCTTTTACAAACTCATCTTCCTTGCCTAAAGGTGATGTCGTCACTTGTCTATTTCTGCATTCCACCCCTTCTAACCCTCTAACTTCCTTCCAGTGGCTATTTTCTCTTTAATACAACCCTTTGTCTGTCATTCATATTTCCTTCCTTCTGGACTTAGAGTCTGCCTACAATGCTGGTCAATTTTCTCTTTTACTACAAAGTAAAATCAAGAATATCTTCCCTTCATCCTCCTTTCTACCGCTACTTTTTTTGTTGTTTTTGTTTTTTTTCTCTTTGGTTTTTTTTTTTTTTTTTTTGGCACGCTCTCCCTCTACTTCACTTCATCTTCTTGAAGTAATAGGCAACATTTGTTGTTTTTAATTTTCACCTCTGCACAGCAGTGTTCTCTGGATTCTTGCCCCGGCACTCCAGTATTCTCAGTGTGCCTTCCTTACAAACAATCACAGGCTTCCTTTCCTCCCTTGAACTCTGTGATATCACGCTCTGGGTTTCTTCCACTACTCTGACGCATTTTGTCTTTTTCTGGTCTATGTTCAAAAAATGTGTGTTCTTCTTTTCTGCCCTCAGTTTCCTAACCCATTTGTTCATATCATTTCCAAAAGCAACAGCCAACAGGATCCTAACACTACTGGACCTTTCTTTACATTATTTACTGTGCCTAGAATGCTTTCTCTCTCTCTCTCTCTCTCTCTCTCTCTCTCTCTCTCTCTCTCTCTCTCTCTCTCTCTCTCTCTATCTCAAAANCTCTCTCTCTCTTTCTCCAAAGAAGGTACTACTTTGGCTGAATACCCAACATAGCACTGAAGCAGTTTATTTAATCCTTCCCTCCAAAATCTTTTTCCTAAAGCAAGTATTCTGTTACATCTCCCTCATGGAAATCTACATCAATTATTTCAAGTTGTACAACTCAGATGTTGGCAATCTCCACGTGGCTCCTATTATCCAGTTACCTGACAAAAACTCCTGGCTCGTTCATAATATAATTAGCATTTCCTAAATTCACATTTACATCAACATGCATATGATTCACTTTATCTCCAGGAGAAAGAATTATAATTGAAATACCAATGCAATGCAGTGGTGCAATAGTCATCATTTTCGGTTTTCACATCTGAAAAATCAGGTGAAACAAATAAAAGAGCTACTCTGAAACAACTCAGAAAATAGTTGGGAAGATTAAAAATGACAATGGATCTGAAAGTTCTTTGAAAAGTATTAGGATCCAGGCATGTAACTGCTAAATTGAAGGTAAGTCTTTCTTGAGGTACCTATGCTTTTCACATTAAGGGCATGGCATTAAAGAGAGACAAAAAAGAGCAAAAAGATGTTATTATGGAAGGAGAAAAAACTAGAAAATGAGACCTGGGTGTCAGTTTCTGCTCTGTTACTGACTGGATCTGAGATTCTAAGAAAAACACTATCTGCTTGTATCTTGTTTTTTGGTTAAAAAATTAAAGGGTTGATCAAGTGATATTTTTAAAGTATTTTATGGTCTTTAATAACAAGTGGAAATGGGAAAGATTTAAATTTATCATATAGTTCTTTATTACTCCACCCACCCAAGTATCTCCCAATCCTCTTGTCCCTCTCTTTTTTCATTGTTTTTATTTGGAAAATTCCAAAATTTGAAACCATCTATTTGCCTACTACACCAGCTAAACATTGTCAGAGAAAACCATGCAAGAACGCAATCCATTTCAAGATGCCATCCAACCCTGCCTGGAAGTCATAGCATTTGTTCTGGTAGGATTTGCCTTATCATCTCAGACATGACAATTTCATTGTTTTTCCTCTATGCTCCAACTTCCCACATGTCCTCCATTACCCTTCTTTTCAGTTGATGACCTTTTCTGTTTCATTGAGGAAACAAACCATTAGAAGGAAACTCCACCATCTTCCTACCATTAAATATAACTACTTACCTGCCACTGCATCTATCTTCTCTGGCTTCCTCTTGTTAGAAAGATGAAAAGTCCCTGCCCTTACAAAGGTTAACCCTCTACTTGTGCTTCTGTATCCTACCCCCTCTCACTTTATAAAAGATTTTTCTCCCCAAATTAGCTTCTCATTTCCTTATGCCTCATCAATAGCCCTTCTCTGCTGGATCATTCTAATCTGTGTAAAAATCAATGCTCATCTGTCTTACAGCTACCACACAGTTTCTCTATTCCCCTTTAATCTCTACTGTCCTACTGAATTTACTATCCATGTAACCAAATAGATGAGACTATTATATGTCTTCATCTTAATCTTACAATGTTTTTTAACACAATCAATAATTCTTGAAACATGGCTTATGTTATTATATTTCCTCTGGTTTTCAGCCTACCTCACCACCTCTTTCTTTTCAATCTCCTTTTCATTTCTTCTGCCAGATCTAAAGGAAGGTTTTCAAGCTTAGTGTAGGACATTCTTCCATATTCATAATCTTTCTGTACGTCAACTTACACATTCTCATGGCCTTTATTACTGTCTATATTCTGATGGTCCCAAAATCTATATCCCATTCTAGGCCTCGCCTCTGCTTTACACACTCTGAAATGTAGTTGTGTGTTTGTCTCCATTCAGAATTTTTGTAAATATCTCAGACATAATAATACCTCCAAATTGAGTACTTCTCATAAACTTTCCTTCCAATATTAGCATCATTTAAATAAATGGAATCACTTACTCAAACCAGAAACCCAGGTGTCCTTTTGGATAGTTCATTTTTCATCACTCCTCACATTTAATTCTTTAGTTAGCTCTGGTTTCTATCACCAACCAAATGTATCTTGAACCTTTTTTCTTTTCATCTTTTCTGTAACCACTTTATTCAGGTTTGCTATGATCTCTCACCTAGTCCATTGAAATCATCTCACATGGCCCATGAGGTTCTCCTTCTATTTCATTTAACATACAATATGAAAAGGGATGCTAGGGTATAAGTTTGATCATAATCTTGCTTAACACCTTCCAATGAATTCTTAGAGTATTTAAAATCTACATTACATAGCATAGCTTACAAGGACCTGAATGATCTGGCACCTTCTTATTTTTCCTATTCCTTTTTTCTTTACCTCTCTGTCTCTCTATTTCTCTCAAATGCCCTGTCTACCATATAATGGCTTTTACCTAGTGTATTTCAAATGTTCTGACACCCTAGATCATTCTTTTCTTAAGGTGTGTTCCCACTGCCTAGAACACACCCATCTCTTGCATAACTATCTCCTCCCCATTTTTTAAGTCTCAGATTATTTTTGCTTTTCTACTACATCAGCCAAAATACACCTTTCCCAAACACACACACACACTACATTTCTTATTTGAAGTACTTGATTTTTTCATTTATGGTAAACAATTCAAAGTTATTTTACAGATCACTTTCATGTTTTTTTCCTAGTCTTTCTCTTCCACTAAAATACTGACTCCATGAGATGTGGAGTATTACTGACATGTAAAAAAATATTGATTTTTTTTCACTACTTAAGTATCGTTCAAAGAGGCTGGCACATAGTAAGCACTCATCAAACATTGTTGAGTGGATGAATGAATACATTAAATGCATAATATGGACAAGTGATTGTACAAAATATATTACACAAAACTAACATGCTCCAAAAGAAACAAATACACTGATTCAAAACAATACCTGCACCCCTATGTTTATAGCAGCACTCCTTACAATAGGTAAGACCTGGAAACAACCTAAATGCCCAAAAACAGATGAGTGGATCGGGAAGCTGTGGTACATAGACGCGATGGAATACTACTCAGCAATCAAAAATGAAAAACTAGACGCATTCATAGGAACATGGATGGATCTGGAAGGGATGATGCTCAGCGAAGTAAGTCAGAAGGCAAAAGAAAAATACCAGATGGTTCCTCCCTTAGGAGGAACATAAGGGAACCAAATAAGGATCAAAGAAAGGAATAAGAACAACAATAATAACAATAACAGCAATAAAGACACAAAAACCAAAAATGAGGAGTCAAGGACAGACTGGGGACACTTGGTGGGGAGGAGAGGGGGAGGGTTGAGGGAAGGTGGGATCATGGGGCACTGAGGTGATGGTGCACTGGTGAGATGGTGATGGGGAATACATAGGGATTACAATTGATGGCAAGTGTATGTAAATTAAAAAATAGATATTAATAAAAAATAGAGATTAGGGCCTCCCTGGTGGCGCAGTGGGTTAAGCAACGCACTATGACGCAAACGGCAGCCGCTGCAGCACGAGTTCGATCCCTGCTGCCGGCCAGGGAGGG
>JAGFMF010011408.1:1399370-1413365 GCA_019455555.1 Galemys pyrenaicus | reverse complement strand
TGATCTGCCTGTTCTGCTCCCCGCTCTGTCTGTGGTGAATCCTCTCACCCCCCACACCTCTGGCCTGTACCCCAGTACTTATATGCATAAATAAATAAAAATCTAAAAAAAATAGAGATTAAATAAAAAAACTAATATGCTATTGTATATATAAGGAAAATGTCAGATAAATGATGTATCTTGTGTAAAGGAGCAGTCATTTAGTAGCAGAACTGGAATTTGAATCCAGGTATGTAGCTTTCCACTATGCCATTCTGTAGTGTAGCCTCACTAGTTTACTTTCACTCCTTGTGCTTCATCTTATAATGATTAGAGACTTTGCTATATGAAATAAGTTTTAAGGTTTAGTCACCCTTTGGCATAATGAAATTCAGCTCATACAATTAATTGGTATGAAATTCTATAACAGGAAGTAGATTTGATCAAACACTTGACACAATTTACGCATAGATGATTCAGAAATTCACTGCTGGTGGTAACACCACGAGCAGCAGTAGAAACCACCAAAGTAAGAATTCCATAGTTCCAACCTTTAGCTCTCTTTTATACAAATAAATAGTGGGGAACAAAGACATATTTATGTGACAAATTTACAGTTTCAAGAGTCCAAAAATTTTACATATGATAGGTTAATTGAAGTCATGAATTAAATTTCTAAATGGCCCCTGGGGATCTGTGGTCAATTTATTAATTAAGATTAACAACCCTGAACACACAAAAAGAAGCCAATTACACTTGATGCGTATGATGCCTCTGAGCTGTTTGATTTTTTCCTAAAAATAACATTTGATCAATGGCCATTTTTCATATATTTTTTTTTAGATCCAAACCATGACTAACACAGAAGAAGAAAATATGACTCAAATTTCAGAAGTTATCCTTTTGGGTTTTGGGGATCTCCATGGCTTTCAATTTCTCCTTTTTGGGATATTTCTCATCATCTATATGGTGACTGTCATGGGCAACATTGTGATCCTAACTGTGGTGTCAGCTGATCGCTCTCTTCACACGCCCATGTATTTCTTTCTTGGTCACTTTTCCTTTCTCGAGATTGGTTACACTACTACCACTGAGCCTGTGATGCTGAGAACATTTCTATCAACTCATGTGCCTATTTCTTTCCCAGGCTGTGCTTGCCAGTTTTATTTTTTTGCTGCCCTGGTGGCTACTGAATGCTTCTTCTTGGCTGTGATGTCTTATGATCGCTACATAGCCATCTGCAACCCATTGCACTACTCCAGTATCATGGACCACTGGGGTTGCTTACAGTTAGCTGGTGCCTCTTGGGTAGCTGGATTTCTAGCCCCCATCCTTCTCATGGTCCTGATTTTTCAGTTAACGTTCTGTACTGCCAATGAGATCGATCACTTCTTCTGTGATTTGAAGCCCATTATGAAGTTGGCTTGTACTGATACTCAAGTAGCTGAGATGACCTCTTTTATATGCACCTCCCTATTTGCCCTTGGCCCATTCCTGCTGACCCTGGCTTCTTATACACATATCATCTCCACCATTCTGAGGATTCCTTCTACCACAGGGAAACAGCGAGCCTTCTCCACCTGTTCTTCCCATCTGACAGTGGTCAGTCTGTATTATGGGACACTGGGTATTGTCTATGGCTTCCCATCAGGTCCTCAGTATGAACACTTGCTGAAGTTGCTTTCCCTTCTGTATACAGTGCTTACCCCTGCTCTCAACCCTATTATTTACACATTAAGGAATAAGGATGTAAGAGTAGCTTTAAGAAAATTGATGCAATGAGGAATAGAGTCTCCATCAAAAGAAAGTTTGAATTTTCTAGTGGTTCTTGGCACATCCTAAAAACCCCCAACAAAATCAAAAGTTTTCTACATTGTAAATAATAGTTGCTATAAAATTAGCAGTGTTTCCTTTGTTCCATCCACTTTCTCCATAGTAATAAACAGGAAGTTTGTGAACCTTTTGTTTAATGAACATTTTGTAGGTGCCTGGCACTATGCTAAGATTTTTGCATGGACTATTGTGCTAAATGCCTATAGCAATACCTACTGTGAGGTAGCCACTATTATTATCCCCATTTTACAGATATCACACATGTGTCCCAGAGATTAATTCACTTGCTCAAAACCATCCACTTGGACAGTAATGAAACCAGAAAGTGAATTTGAGTTCAAAATTTGTTTAGCAAAAAAATCCAGATCTTTCTACTAACTGAGGTCCCTGAATATTTGAGTGCACAAAACGGACCATGAAAAACCTTATTGCAAATGAGTTTTCCTAGGGAATCCTGAGTTATATATGAGGTGAAAAGCAAAAAAAAAAATACTGTAATGCAATCTAAATCCCAGCCTGTCTCCTTTCTCCACCTAAAGTTTTGATAAAAACACCTGCAAAAGAAGTGTCAGGGAATTAGAATTTATTAAAGTTTTTCACTTCAGCATTATTTGTTAAAACAGAAGATTACAACCAACCTGACTGGTTCAGTATACATCTATACATGGACTATAGTATATCGGTAAACAAGCAAACAAACAAAAAAACACAAAAGAGAATAAGTAAGCTGTGTACTTGTTGATATGAAAGTTATCCACAATATATTGTAAGTATGAAAAACGAGGTGTAATACAGTGTGTATAGTGTGGCATCATCTGTGTAACAAAAATTTAAAAAGCAGTATTTATCTGTAATTGTAGATGCATAGAGTATTCTGGAAATAGATATAGGAATTTGGTGATATCAGTGCCTCTTGCTCTTGGTAAAGAAACTAAATGGAAGGATAGCATGTACTTTTGAGTTGGGAATACTGTAAATAAATACCTATTGAAAAGTCATCAAAAGTTAACAAATTATTGTAAATTATACAACAATAAAATTGTAAAATGCCAACTTTTATATACTAGCATGAAAATACTCTAGATACTTGGGAGAATTTTCTTCTCTCAAAGGTAAGTTACAAACTCTCTAAGAGCAGGGAACTTGTCGCCATTTACTACTTCTGTATTTCTTCACTATGCCATAAATACCCAAAAATATGTGCATAGCGTAGATGTTTAATTTAATATTTGTTACTGTTATCCAAGATAGGGGAGCTCAGCAGCCACTGAGCATAACAATTCTTAACAACTTGATATATTCCTATTTCGACAATGGAAGACTCAAAGGGGAAAATAGGGTATGAGTCAAATGACTGATATTATTATCAGTCCACCATGGTCGTACAACCATAAAAGGAAGCCAAGGGCTGGGCATGAAGTGAAGATGGTTTCCTAGGTTCTTCTTTACATGGTCACTATAGTGATCTAACCCTAAAAAATGTGTACCCATCTTTCCTGTGTTTAATCAACCATTACCACAAGAACCCTCAATGTCTTTCATATTCTTTATGACTCCATGATTTTGCACACACTTCCACTTTTATTCTATCTTTCATGGATTAACTTATTTTCCCACTTTAAAGCCCAACTCAATATCCCATGTCAAGTGTGACAGCTTCTACAATGCATTCCCTGATTTTTCACTATTGCACTTAAGTTGGGCCTTTCCCCCGTGCTACTTTGTATATATTTCTGTCTTAATGATGATATCACTGTACAGTTTTTCTTTGTATATGTGTCTTCTTTCCACTTAACAATGAGTTCCTTACAGACAAAGAATATGTCTTATTTATTTATGTCTCTACCCTACCTTCACCTCCAGCTCTTCCCAATACCTAGAATGAGGCCTGAATAAGTATTCAAATAAACATTTTTAAAAAATAAATACAAGTATTAAATGACTTGGCTAAAGTCACACAATTAGTTGGGGGGTGACTCAGACTTCTATTTAACTACTGGTTAAGTGTTCTACTAAGCAGTGCTGCTATTTTTCCTATAGGGTTGTTCACCTGCCTAAAATCAAGGTTGAATTATATAATGTCTTAAGGGTACTTCCAATTCCAGAAGTCAGATTTTGTCTTTGAGAAAAATTAACAGTAGAATATATGTGGAAAGGGATGAAGAATACTGAGCATTTTCTCTTAGGGTAAAAGACAAGAATTGTCTTGAACCCTTGGCTAGGGGGCTTATATTATTAATTCATGTATACATTTACTCATATTGGACATATTTGTTAAATATATACTCAACATATAAACATGTTAAGTATAAATTTAAATATAAACACCTACTGTGTATGTAGCACTTATCTGGGAATAAACAAGATTAAGGTTCACATGAATTTACCTTGAAAACTCTTCTGTTTAAGCAGTGAAAATCCACAATTCCATACATGCAAACTGTATACAATGTTTGCCCAACTACACCATGACAAGGGAAGACCAAGTGACTTGACTTCCTAGGAATGGAACTGACCTATTGAAGACATCATCAATTTCTAGTACCTATCTTCTAAATATGGAGCCATAGGTCTTAAAGACATGTGGATTATAGGATGCATTGGGGCAAAATAAAAGTGGCGAAGAAGGGAGAGGGATACTTCCACCTGGAAAAGTTCAGAGTCATTGCCTCCTCCACAATACCAGCTGCCATCTGCCAATGAGAAGGCAACACATCCATAGAGAGCAGCAATTAGAGCTAATTGCGTTTCTTCTCTTTAATACCTGAGACAGGGTCCCACAGAGATCAAGTAAGGAGATCCATTAAAGGCAAGCTGTTCTCTGCATATCACTTAATTCAAAGTACTTAAGGAGGCTGATTATATGCTATGCTCTTCCAGGATAACTGAAGTTCAAAATGGTGTTTTAGTGTAAGTTTAAGGACTTGATTCCTAAGCCAGAATGCAAATAAGAAATCCTTTGAGGAAGACCTAAATTAGGGATTTGAAGGCAATGCCTTGAGAAAGGATGGATACTTTTGCACTGGCATCCATTCAATTTGGCTTATATGAACCCAAGCATCTGGATAAAAGTGAAAAATTTAGGTAAATATTCAGCTTTAGGAGAACTACGTATGTAATATATCCAAGTGCCTATTTGTATTTTTTGCTATCTAGAAGAATTATAGTATTCAATAGTGATTAAAAGATTGGGTTCACCACTCAGACTAGCTTGTGAGAACTGGCTCTATGACCTTAAACGAGTACATTAGCTACTCTGATCTTTAAACCCCTCATGTGTAAATGGAAATAGTAGTGTCTATACTCTTCCTCACTAGGCTGTTATGAAACAGCTTATCTTGTACAAAAGAGGTATTTAATACATGCTTGCTATTATTTCAGTTACCATTGTTGTTGCCTTCTTTGTCGTCGTCATCATCATCATTATCACCGTCAGATATCATTGAATCCTTTTCTGATTTGATATAGTAAAGAAGGATTGATCAAGGTGCTAATTGAATAACTCATACAAAGGTCTAACAGCCGAAAGCAGAATCTAGAAACTTGAAGATCAAGCTTTTGAGATTCCAATTTTGCTAGGGTCGCAGTTTACTATCATTTTGGAATGCAAAATAAAGACAGGGCCCCAATATGTTTCATATGTTAATTGATTGAGCAGCTTTGTGGAGATTTTAGACCTTGCTGTCAATCACTTGGTTATTATTTTTTATTTTTATTTTTTAAAGATTTTATTTATTCATGCATACAAGAGCTGAGGTACAGGCCAGAGTCTAGGGAGGTGAGAGGATTCACCAGAGACAGAGCCGGGAACAAAACAGGCAGACTGACTGAAACACACTGCTGAGGGTAGCAGCGGGCGAGGCAGGAGAGGTCTGTTTTGCCATGTGGTTCCCCTGCCTGGCCGGCGGCAGGGATCAAACTCATGCTGCAGCGGCTGCGGTTTGTTCCATAGTGCGTTGCTTAACCCACTATGCCACCAGTCACCAGGGAGGCCTAATCACTTGGTTTTTAATGGCAACACAAACAATAAGGTCAGACTACCTAACTCTTTCTGCAAAATCTATATTTCTTTCTTTACATAATTGTTATGTTTCCCTTATTAAGGTCCTTCTAACAACAAGTAATATGAAGGGAAACAGAAAGTGGGTGCCTGATAGAAGTTGAAATCAGGTTAAAGGGGAGGGAATATGTTAAACTGTTAAGTTTTCGTAGCAACTTTATCATGTACTGTTATTCTATCATCTATGTTCTGTGGTCACATTTGGGATTCTCTTTCAGTTTCTTGGATCTGTTCATTTGCTTCTACCTCAGAATGTTTGCATATGCCATTTCTTCTGCTTAAAATGTTCTTCCTCAAAACTTGATGTGATTCTCTCATTATTCTTCTGTTCTCTCTTGAAATTTGACATCAAATAGAATTTGCCTGGAAAACACATCTAAATGAACTGCCCTACCACCACCATAACTCCCATAAAGCTAGATTTCATTTCAATATATCATTATTCATCTTAAACCTAGAAAAATGGTAATTATTTGCATATTTATGTTTTTCATGTCGATCTCCCAGAACCTCTGTGCCTGTCCCATAGTGAGCACTCTGTATATATTTGATGACGAGATCAACAAATGCCATTGGAATTATCAGCTTGGTTAGTCAATGGGTGGGTGGGTATTCCAATGGTTATAGCTATGATAGATAAGTGACTAATGAGTTTGAAGCACATTGACTGATTATGTGATATTTCTCCCATGAGTAGATAGGATCAATGTCATCTCCCTTTGAATCTGAATGAGCTTATGAGTATATGTACCAGTAGAGCATGAGAAGGCAGCAGGGTACAATAGTAGCACCCATAATGTAAGAAGTGACTTCCAATGTTGGGTCATAAGAACTGATATGGACTTGGATTTGTATTCTGTAGACTTGCTTTTGGAGCACTGAGATGACATGTAAGTAGTCCTTCTACTGCGGAACTACCATACTGTAAAGTCAAGTGGAGAGGCCACGTACTGGTTGACATTCTCTGGGGAGACAGAAGTGATGTCTACACAAATTCTATTTCATATCTTCAAGTTCTTTTATATTCTTCCAATCAATAGGTAGGACCTATGTCTTTTTTCTTTGAAAATGGAAATGCTGTGATGATTTTGACCAGTAGAGCATGACAAGGGCGCTAACACAGGGTGACAGGAACAACCAGCATCAACCATCAGATACGTGAGTGGAGATGCCTCCACATGATCCCACTTCCTAATGATCTGGTTCCTCTAGTCATAAGATTTTCCAAGTTGAGAACCCAAATATTGTGAAGCCAAGACAAGCTATCCCCATGTTGAACAATGCAAATTCTTGACCCACACAATCCATAAGCATAATTCTGTGGTTGTTTTATTCCACTAATTCTTGTTGTGAAAGAGTAGTAATGAGAATAGTGGCCAAGGAATCTGTATCATTTTAGGAGGCAAAAAAAAATACAGTTCAGAAAATTCAGCTATTTGGGAAAATGCCTCTTAATCCACACTGGATTTTTAAAATGTATGATATCATTTAATGCACTCCTACATTCACTTCAAAACCTGTTTCTATAAAGAGAAGCTTCACTGAGTCTCACAAGCTGAGAGGAGTGCTTCTTCCATTCTGGGGGCTACTCACCGTGTTGAGGATCCCCTCTAGAGAAGACCCTTGTCACAATGCCGCAATGATTCTCCCAGACCTACCCAAATATCTTGCTTATACTGCTTCTGCCTTGCCTGGAGATTCAGTTAATACATTTTTGGTAATTACACAAATGTTTGTAATGATTATTTTAATCTGGTCTGGCTTTTGTCTCCTCTAAATGCCAGGTTTCACTTGGACTCGGTCGGCACCAAGCTCCCTCTAACAGAATTGGAATATTGATAAGGGTCTGAGCCATCTGTGCTGTTCTGTCTGATTTAAGGTCATTTGTGGCTTCACCATCCAGATTTCACCACTAGCATTTCATGCATTCATTTCCTGCAGTTCTGCTTCCTGGGGAAGTAAACACATGGAGGGGCAGGCACAGCGCAAGAAGTCAAGACTGCAGCTGAAAACAGCAATAACTGAAAATAACAATGCAACTAATATTCAATGGAATCTTTCCCTTCTCTATTCAGTGTACTGTTTATACATGACCCTGTGAAACCTTTGCCCAGACACTATTATTATCACCATGTTACGTTGAGAACATTGAGGTTCAACCGGGGTGGGGTACAAAAATTTCACTGCTAACAAGTTGTAGCATCCAGATCAGCACCCCGGTCAATCTGACTCTAAAGTTTAGTCTACTGACAAATATTCCCATCAGTATGTTGGATTCCTTGATTTATTTTTGTTGAGGTCACATTGTATAACTCGTGAGGTTACAACATTGTGGTTTGGAGGGACAAGATCTGGATGCTACCCACTGCGTTGAGGATCTCCCTCTTTGGACGACTCTTGTCACACTCTTGCTTAGGTTCTCCCAGCTCTCCTAAAATATCTTGCCTTTATCTGTCTCGCCAGGGGTTCAGTTAATACATTTTCGCTAACTAAACAAATGTTTGCCATGATTATTTTAACCTGGTCTGGCTTTGGTCTCTTCTGAATGCCAGATTTCATTTGGACTCATGGAATTTATAGTTACAGGATCTTCTGCTTCAGGTGTTGTTACCACCGCAAACCCACCACCGAAATAATCCTTTCAAGCAGCATGTGTCTGAAATATAAAGGCATGTCAGGCAAATACCTTTATTGAGTGGATGGAGAGGTGTTTTGAGGGTTAGGTTGGTCCAGGTCCACTCCCTTAAAGACAGCTGTGAGGTGACCATATTAGTCATTTCATAGGGTAAGGGGCAGGAAACAGCGCGTGCATGAGTGTGTGTGTGCATGTGTGTGTGTATGATTGTGTGTTGAATTCAGCCATTTTCCTTACTTTGTGATCCACCTGGCCCTGGAGTTCCAGACACAGAGTTAGAGCCGATTTCTTCCCCTCTGTTGCCACCACTAACCAAGGTTTTCTCCTCTCACCCCACCTGAAATCCCTTGGGAGAGGGCAGGGAGCCCCAAAGGTTGGCAGAGAACCGACCACATGGGAGAGGGCTGGCAGTTGATGGGCACTTCAGATGAAAGGACCCTAATCGTAGCAGCCAGATTTAGCTGTTGGGCAAGAAGACCCCAAATTTTATTCCCTAACAGTAACAAGCGCTCGATCATAGTAATGATTAACGTCTAACTCAGTATGTACGCCCCTGATGTGGCTGCAGATGAGGCATATACAAGGAGCCGTCCAATTCAGTGAAGAAGCTAAGAATTTGGTTTAACTGTGTGGAAGTAATTCTAATTACAGGCCTTTATGTGGACTGTTTACGATTTATGCCTAATTGCCACCCAGCACAATAACAATTATGCATATCATTAAATATGTGTCAGATTAATTTTGTTGTAAATTTTGATTATAACAGCAAACCCTATATGTGTATGCTCTGTCTTCATAATTTGTTGCTCAGATTGCTCACAACTTAGCAAGAAATGAGACAGAACATTGGCTGGGAGGCCAAGGCTGGGAAGTTGCAGAGGCTGCCTGGGGTTGAATATTTACTACGGTAGCGCACAAAGTGGATAATCAACAAATGCATAAATCCCAGAAGCTTAGCTTCACCAGAGCCCTGCAGGCAGCTCCACAATCTTTTATTCATTTATTGTTGATTCTTCGGCCTTATTCATGCCCACAGCATGTACCAAACCTGTTGTGGTCTCCTCTGCCTCTCAGCTGACCTGTCCACTCGCTGCGCTGGTTCAGTGGGTAAAAAGGACCTGCCTGGGCCTCCACAGCAGGGCGCAGGGATGGCCGCCTATGCTCCCACCCCAGCTGTTCACGCTGCAGTCCCCTTCTCCCACTGACCTCTGGCTTCTGACAAACAGTTGTGTCTGTTGCTGTGCTCTGGCCCCTCCCCTCCCCGCTTTTCAGCCTGTTTCCCTGCCCCAACATTTCATTATGTCTTAGATCTATTTCCCTGGTTTTTGCCACACACATAGTAGGAATTAAGTAAATCTTTTTTGAAATTTCCTTCAGAGACAGAGAGAACACAATGGGATACATACACACGCACACACACACTCTCACACACACCTGTCCTTGCAGGTACACCAGCTAAACTCATTTTCTTTCCTTCCTTTAATTTAATCTTGTAGTTCTTAGGTATGCAATTAGATTAGGAATTCACTGAGAGAAAGGGGTTTCTGTGTTTTTGGTTTTGGTTGTGTTTTTTTTTTTTTCTTCTGATTTTTTTTTTTAGCACAGCTTGAAGCCCTAGAAAAAAGGCTAAAGGAATCCCACTCATGGATCTTTAGGGCTGATTCTTCTGAGTAGGGACAGGGGCATCTGGCATTTTCTCCTGCGCTGGCTTGCTCTTGGAGAGCTTGAGGAGGGTGATGGAAAAGACATCTCTTTGGTACCAGACAAACTTGAGTTCCACGCTGGTCTCTGGCACTCAGTGACTAAGGGAAATTGGGCAGTAGACTTCGTCTTTCTGAGGTCCAATTACCCCATCCAAAAAATGGGAAGAATAATAGAAGCTATATTATGGGGTTGTTATAAGGAGAAAATGACAAGCTGATGAAAAAGGCTTGCCACGCCAGTAATCGTTCTGTTCAGGCAGAAAATCCCTGCGCCACCAGCTCACTCACACTGATTTGTGCCTTCTACTTCGTAATAATGAGCCAGGATTTCAACAACCGCAGGCCTTCCTCATTATCCATATTCATCTTTCATTCTTAGCTCTAGATCAGTAGTTCTCATTCCTATGAGACCCTCTTAATAACAAATATTTTGCGACTCCCCCTTCACTACCCTGAAATGAAGTTTGTAGATAATATAGTCTACCTACGTACATAATTTTAAAAAAATCAATATAGTGACCTAACTGAAATATAAATGAGAAATGAAAGGAAAGTAATTTACAAGAAAATGATATTTATTTCAACATATAAATGCAAGGGCACAACTACATTAGACAACATAATGAAATACATGATTGCACCAACTTAAAATGAATAAGTTTATATCTAAGAAAAGTGAGAGGATGAGGATTGTGAACCATCACATGTAAGAAAGGAAAATATAAAAATGGAGATACAGAAAAACAAGAGGATAAAAAACTATTGCTGAGCTAGCACAAGATTCTGATAATTATAAACAGTTTTCCTCACCTATATTATTAAGACTCACTGAAATATTTGGAGACTTTGTGGGATATAGGACATAAGTCTTGATTATGCGCAATTTTCCCATGCATTTCAAAACATTCATCATCACTGCCTTCCATCCACTAAATGTCATTAGCAGCAACTATGATGACAAGCAAAATGTCCCAAAAATTTTCCAAACACATCCTGGTGGATGGACCGCTCCTAATCAAAAAACAATAGTCTGGAGCATGCCCAGTAAGGAAAAGGCAAATCTAGCAAGCGTCCTGGAACTTACTCCATGGGTAGGAGTTTCCCATCTTTGCAATGTTTCTGGTGATCTTTCTCGATCTCTGTGACACAATACTGAGATCCTGTTAGCTCTCTGTGCACCACTCTCACCCTACTTCATCCTCCCTCATTAATTCTTCCCATTTTTTGTCCTCAAGAGAGACCAAATAGCCTGTGCATTGCAGTAGCTTGGTAACAAGTGAATATTTTCCAGTGGCTGTAATGCCTTTAGCTACCATTTAAGTTTCCACCATCTTCAAGGCCCCTTCACTTCAGTTCCCAAGACTTTGACATTCAGCTAGTATTTCATGACTTATGCATTTTTGATTCCACCTTTTTAATGAATTTTTATTGAAGTAACATTGGTATATGACATTATATAATTCTCAATTCTGTTCTGATCATTTTTAGGTGGTAAATTTTAATGTATTTTAATAGTAACAGATGGTCCCTGTCTTATTATGGTTCAATTTCAGATTTTTTTTTACTTTACAGTGGTGCAAAAGTGATACATGCCAAGGAGAAACTGGTACTTTGAATTTAGAATTTTGGTCTTTTTCATATGATGGTAACCACATGCTGTATGAACCTTTCTTCTGATGCCAGACACAATCATTCAGGTTAACAGCCAATAACCCACAGCAAACTGTACTGCCAGTGTATGTATGTTGGACATTGTTTTCTCATTCTATCATGTCTTCAAGGCACCCACTTGTATGTCCTGCTTCTGGAGACAAGAAGAGGAAGGCAATTATTCTTGAGCATGTTTAAGTAGGCTACGAAGATTGATGTTTGGTAGCTTAGGTGTATTAAATGCATTTTGACTTATATTTTCAGCATAAAATGGGCTTATTGGGATACAACTCCATCATAAGTTGAAGTACAACTGTATTCCAAAATATACTGTTTTATTATAGTGATGGCACTGAGCTTTATTATTTCTTTTATGTTTCATGGATACTGTTCACTTGAAATCCTTAATTAAATAGCTAGGGTATTTCTCAAAATTTTATTAGAAAAAAACTTTATAATTTTCAGGGAAAAGTTTAAAATATTTTTTTATTTCCCCCTTTATTTATTTCTTTTTTCTTTATAGACTTTTAACATCTTCAACTTTCACTGTCCTCTCAGGTGTAATTTTTAAAATTAACACCTGGTCCCACAATCTAGATTCTAATATTAACATTTTACTGTACTTGCTTTATCAAATACAAATCAATCTCCCTTACCATCCATCATACTTCTTATTTTTTGATGCATCTCAAAGTAAATTGCAAATATCAATATATGCTTCTCCAAGCCCTTCAACATTTATATAATTAATTAGAGTCAAATATTTGCTTATAGATTTTCCTTTGATGTAGAGTTTATATATCATGAAATGCAAAAACCTTAAGTCCACATTTGCACAGGTTTGACTCATGCATATATGTGTATAATTTTAATATCTGCAAAATGTAGAACATCGCCACCTCCCTGGAATTCTCCTTCCCCAATCCAGTCAATCCTTGCATCATCTCCCCTGAGGCAGAGACAGTTCTGACATTTTCCCACAATAGATTAATCTTGTCTCTTTTGGAAATTCAGATGCATGTAATAAAGCAATAAGTACTTTCATATCTGAAGTTTCACTTACACTGAGTAATATTTTTGATATTCTACCATGTTGTTCCAGGTGGTCAGTAGTTTGCTCATTATTTTTGTAATATTCAATTTTATGAATATATCAAAATTTGTTTATACATTTCTCGTAGTGATAGGCCCCTGGGCTGCTCTCAGCTTCTGGCTTTTAGGGTTAAATAATAATAACCATAAAAGAATAAATGAAATAACAGTTCATCCTTCATGAATATTCACATACAAGTTTTTATGTGGACATATATTTTTATTTCTTGTGAGTAAATATGTAGCAGTGAAATTGCATGGTTGTAGAATTTAGTTTTTAAGGAATTGCGGGATCATTTCCCAAAGTTGGTGTATCACTTTATCTTCCCACCCAAACATAGCAGAATTTTGGTTGCGGTACATCTTTGCCCATATTTCGTACTGACAGTTTTCCTAGTTTTAATTGTTTGGGTGGATGTTTGTGACATCCTGCTGTAGTTTTAATTAGTTTTTCTCTGATGACGAATGATACTGAGTACTTTTTTGTGTGTATTGGCCATTTATACATTTGCTTTGCCTTTGTGAAAACGTCTGCTCAAAGATTCTGAAAGAGGAAATCTGAGGCGGGTGCGACTATACAAGGAACACAGAGAGAGATGCAACGTTGACAGCAGTGAAGATGGAAGATCAGCACTGTGAGCTAAGGAATAGAAGTAGCTTCTAAGAGTGGGAAATGGCTAGGACGAGACTATTCCTTAGCGTTGCCAGAAAGGAATTTAGCCTGCTGACACTTTCATTTTTTCCCGCTAATTATTATTATTTTTTATTTATTTATTTTATTGATAATATTACTTTTATTTTTTTAATATAAAAATTTTTTAAATTTACATATATTTGCCATCAACTGTAATCCCCATCACCATCTCACCAGTGCACCATCATCTCAGTCCCCCGTGCTCCCTTCTGCCCTCAACACTTCCCCTCTTCCTTCCCTACCAAGTGTCCCCAGTTTGTCCTTGTCTTTTCATTTTTGGTTTTTGTGTCTTTATTGCTGTTATTGTTATTATTATTGTTCTTATTCCTTTCCTTGATCCTTATTTGGT
>JAGFMF010011408.1:1388938-1399320 GCA_019455555.1 Galemys pyrenaicus | reverse complement strand
GTTTTTGGGCATTTAGGTTGTTTCCAGGTCTTACCTATTGTAAGGAGTGCTGCTATAAACATAGGGGTGCAGGTATTCTTTTGAATCAGTGTTTTTGTGACACTTTCATTTTAACTCACTGAGAATTAGAGTTTTCAGAATTGTAACACAATAACTTTGTATCACTAAGTCACCAAATTCATGGTCACGTATTGTGGCTGTGAGAAAAAACTCATACACCTTGAGTGTGTATTTGTAACTTCTTTCTCTGATGAAGAAATCTGGCTCTCACTGTCTATAACACGCTGGTTTTTCCATCGCAGTATGTTCATAGTTTCAGAACTGCTTAACTGCACTCTGGTAAAAATGCATTTACCAACTAAAGTGCAGTGTTTGTGTAGAGTAACACTGACCTCACAAAATTAGTGAAAGTGCTCCTTTGTCTTCCATTTTACGGACAGATGCTTCTCCTTCTCGCTGTGTCCTTACTTGGAGAGAAAGAGTAGTGAGCTTCCTGACGCTTTTCTGTTTTATAAAGACTACAATCCTGTCATATCTGGTCCCCACCCGTATGACCTCATTGAACAGCTAACTCGTAAAGACCTTCTCTCCAACACATTGGGTGTGTTGAAGCTCTAATATTTGAATTTGGTTAGACACCTACATTCAGTGCATAACAGTTGCCAAGATGGATATGACACAAGGAACACTGTTACGTGCAATATTCTCATACTCTACAGAAATCGGCAAATGAGTTTCCATGAAAAGCAATGTAATATATTGACACTAATTTCAAATTTTGATTGAACAGATGGGAATAGAAAAAACTTAAATTGCACATTGAATTTTTACTTGGTTCCCACCGATTGTCCTTTACCAGCAATGCATGTTAAAAATGTGGAATTGGAAGTGAACAATCACTCAGCATATATCCACATTAACTACAGATGCAAAGCTATCTGTTTAGATATATTACAGTAGAATACTCAGTGTGAGGGAGGGTACTAGGTTAGTCTTCTTTGTCCTTGCCAGATCATATCTAGAATTATTGACTTAGTTCTGTGTGTTAGAATTCATGAAGATAATAAGTTAGTCCATACATACCTAGATGAGTGACCACAATGAATAAGGAATATAAAACTATGTTCTATAAAAAGTATTTGAAGAAACATGTAAGAGTAGCCTAGAGAATGGAAACTGGAAAAGGTTATAATTTCTGCTTTTAAACATGCAAGTGAATAATGCATAAATGAAGCATTTTACTTTTTGGTGACATAATTAGGTTTATTGTAAGGAAAAAATCCTCAATCAGCGCTGTCTGCAGATTGAATGGTTTAAGTTGGGACATAATAAGCACTCTGTTAATAATGGTCTATAAGTACCGACTAGATGACCACCAGCAGGCATTTAGAGAAGTGATTCTAGCATTAACTGGGCAGAGCAATTGAAAACTTTCAGGGCTCTTGCAACTTATAGAGTCTTAAAAAGTGATACTTAAGATCTCCAGAGAATTATCTCTCCTGCAAATTAATCTATCAAAAGCTCTCATTTAAATATTAGTAATTCTTACAGAGTTCATATGAAATTCAATTTTCTAAATGGGTAAACTGAGACAAATTAAACCCTGAATACATTCATTTCTGTTATGCTTATTTGTCATTTTTACTGAAGGTACTCTTGACCAGGAAATATCTGCAGTGGTGGGTACGACCAGGCCCACCTATACACATCTTACTGCCTCATGACAGGACACAGCTGATTACCGAGTGTACCTGGTCATTCATTCTATGCTTGGCACTTCATAGGGTTCCTTACTATTTTCTGTATTTTCCTATTTCAATTTACTTTTCCTCCATTTCCATACCTCTTTTTTTCCACCTTCTTTCCCTACTCCCCTTTTCTCCTCCTCCTGCATTTCCATCTGTTCTTCTCTTATTACCTCTGCCTTTCTCGTTTTCCTTACATTTCTTCTTTCCTTCTCTGTTTTCTAGTGTAGAAATTTATATTTACAAAATACTTAAAGCAAGAGGAGAGCCAAATCTACACAAACGCTACACACCATAAGTATTTCTTGCCCTGCCAACTTATTTTATTTACTTGTTTTAACTGAGACTACTAAGCACTCAGTCCCATTTCTATTACACGAGATCACATCAGTCAATTACACCTAATTTCCTATAGTGATTCTGAGAATTTCAGATGGATAGAGCTTTTACGTTTTGCTTTAAAGAATGCATTGTTGATTCCTATGCTGCATACCACTGCCAACACTCCCTGCCCCCATTAAAACTCTTATGTTTTGACAAATTGGAGTCATTAGTATTTCAGCCCTCTGAAATAGGTTTAATCATTCAGGCGGTGATGTTCTATCCTCAAACTTTTGTATTAACAAACTCCCCCTTTTTTCTTGTTAAATGGGAACCCGATAGTTAAGCATCCTAGATTAGTGTTACAGGTGCGCTTTCAGCCCACCCATGAAGCTCTGTGCTCAGATTCCCATGTCTAATACCAACAAGCATTAGGGGGACTAAAGAAGTTCATTTTATAGCTTTATTAGAATTGCTCCTTTTGTACCTGGGCCTATTTTCACAAGACCTGGGCTTAAGAGTCTGTGCTAGTTAACTCATATTCCATTTCCTTTCCCAGGGCCACGAAGCCCTTCCTAAAAATAAATGTGGGGTTGGGGGATTTACTGTGGTCTAGCCCTCTAGCTCTAAGTGGGGACGCATAAGAAAAGGGGGGAAATGAAAAAGGAGTGGCGAGGAAGTGCACTGTTCTGGGCATGCATAGAGATCACACCCTGTAAAAGGACCCGACTGGAACAGTAATATCTTGGGAAATAGCTTTAGGGAGGAAGGATGGGAGAAAGGAAGGGGGAAGAAGAGAGAAGGGACAAAGGAGAGGAGAAAAGAGTAGGAGGAGGAGACAAAATATAGGACTATGGAAACACAGTGTCTACCTCTTGTTCCTTCTCAAGAATTCTCATTTCTGGATTAAGGAAGCCCAGACCTCTTAGTAGTCCCTCACCTCATGGTTTCCAGAGTCTTCCTGCTATCTCTCTTCTAGATGCATTTTAGCTTGTGGCTGCAGCCCAAATATTCCCCCAGTTCTGCTATTTTCATTGAACACTTCAAGGACAGCTCTGCCAAGTACAGCGCTGGGCTGTGCTAGCACTCCCTTGCTTCCGACTCTATCTTTCTATTAATGCAGATGAAGATGGATTTAGTTTGCTATGCAGCCACAACACACAACTGAATAATATTGAGCTTACAGTACCTGAAAACCCTTAAATCTTTTTTATGTGTGTTGCTACTTAGCGACTTCTCATCCTCTGCTTGTGTGTCTGGCTATGGTTAGATCCAAAAGCAAGATTTCACATTTGTATTCTATAGTTTGTGAACATTTACAAATTATTTTTGATGCAGGTATTATTAAGCTTATTTCAGATATTTTATTTAAAAATAACTCTCATAACTTTCATAGTCAAGAAAATATCCTATTTTATTTTCATTCTGAATAAAGGCACAGATGATTAAGCATTTTAGGACATTGAGATTTTCAAAATTCATCTCGAAAGTGTAAATGTCCTCAAATTTAACCTGTTGACAAATAATAGATTTAGATTCTTCATTTTGCTGTCTGTTTCAGCATAAGGTGGAAAAAAGTGGCATATGCCTACACTGTCCCCAGCCTCCTAAAATGGTGCAATGCTGGAAAAACAGCCACAGTCCCTTGCTTCTGGGCAATGGACAGCATCACAAATCAAGCGCCCTTCATTTTCGCATCTACTTATCTAGTTTAATGTTGTGACAGTCCCACACAAACAAGGTATTATATAAATGGATGATTTATGTGTTTCGTGAAACTTCTAGATGTTAGTGCTTACGTGTACTTTCTGTGTGCTTAACCCTGGAAGAGATACAAATTATTTAGAGCAAAAATTAAAATTACATTAAAAGAACACAATCTAACCTCATTACTTTGTGATAAACATGAGTCTTAGAAAAACCTCTGTTGATGTTTTCTATTTGAATGATTTGCAGCAGATGACATCAAGTTATAAGGTGATGGATTTATAAAATTACAAAATGGTCTTCTCATTTTAAAGGAAAGTTCATGTTGGTATGTATTTTTATTTCTTTCCCTGAATCTGAAGGAACACAAATTCAACAACAACTTTCTCAATCTAGGATGCATAATCAGTATATTTCCAGTTCTCCTCAGTTTACATTTAGTCCTTTACAGTTAAGAATACTATTCAAGAACATCTTTCAAAAATATCAAGTTATTATGTCCATTATCAGTTATAATAGCTATATTATATATGGCATATCAACATTCGGTCCAAAGACACCATTGCTTCTGAACAAATTGTTTTTCTGTAATTAAGTGTGTATGCTAAGCTGGCTTAGAAAATAAGCACTGGCCCCATGTACCTAGGCTCTATTTAACAGCATTGTTGTGGAGGTAAATGAACAAAATGGATCTATGAGCACTCTGGGAGAATGGAACAATGGGGCTATACATAGATAAAGAGTTATAATAAAAATAATGACAGTCATCAGATCTGACCTAATGAAAATTGGACAGCAGAAATAAGAGCAATTTCACAAACCTTTTATAACTATCTTCTTCTTTTTTGTTTGTTTTTTTTTTTGTTTCCATGGAGATCTGTATTTGTATAAAAATCTCACTATTCAGATTAATTGCCCCTATTAGTCCAACCTTTCTCTCCAACTCACTTTCCAAAAGCTCCTTACCAACAGTTCATTTAAACAAATATCCAAGTGAATTAAACCAAACAGCTAGTTAGCTCAGTGAAAATAGTCAAAACACATTAAATCTTGACTATCTCAAAATGCTTTTGAAGAAGTTGAAAAGAAGTTAGTCCTTGAAATGATGTTGCAGGTACATATCCAATAAGGCAAGCTGAGAATGGCTTTCTTAGGGTACAACTGGCCACTTCAAGAAGGATGGGAAGGCAGACCCAAAGGGAGGAAGAAAAAAAATCAACAGAAATAAAAGCTATAATAAAAATAAAAGTGTTATGATCCCACTGATGATTGTTTTTCTTTATTTTTCTAAAATTGTAAGATGTATTTGTGTGGAATGTATGAACTATACACACATGCCCCCCCACACATATATTTCCTCTCAGAATTTTTGTGTTACCTACTCAAATTAGTGTTTTTTTCTAATTTTAACATAAATTTTGACTTAAAGAAATGTTTCAAGATCTGTATTTAAAAAATACCAAGAAATACCTTTCGCTCAGATTTTCTTAATTTTGACACTTTAGTATAATCTCTCTCTCTCTCCCTCCTCCTATCTCTCTGAAATCCTCATGTAACATTATACATCAGTTCTTGAGAACTAAAATTTTAAGTGAAATGACCTATAATGAAATGAAATCAGGTCCTTGCATAGTGTTGTTTTGTTACAACGTTGATGAGACAAAAAGAACCGCATTTGACACTGAACAAAGCAGTGTTATTTAAGCATCTGCTGTACGTGTATGTATACAGATGATCTTGAACAACACAGATTTGAGCTGCAAGGGTCCATTGATAAGTGGATTTTCTTGTAAGCGTACAATGCAAATTCATGGGATCAATAAACACACAAATACAGTACAGTATCCTAAATGTATTTTTGTTTCCTAATGATGTTTTTAACAGTATCTTCTGTATTTGCTTTATAGTTAGAATACAATGTGCAATACATATAACATACAAATATTATTACATACACTCTTTGTATTATTGGTAAGATTTCTGGTCAACAACATGTTATTAGTAGATTAGTAGTTAAGTTTTGGTTTTGGTGGAGTCAAAAGTTAAATTTAGATTTTTGAGTGTAGAAGGCCAGCATCCTTAACCTCCACGTTGTTGAAGGGAAAGCTACACGTACATATACACACATATATACATATATAGACACTATATATATATATATGATACCTGTGTATATAAGTTTTCTGCACCATTTAAGAGATATATAATATAATATCCTCATCAGTCTCTCACAAATATTTAAATGTATTTCCTTAAAACAAGGGATTCTGATTATTTTTAAAACTGCCCTAAAATGCTATCCACGTTTTTTAAGTTATTTTTTAAAAATCATGGATTATTTGTTGTCGTAGTAGAAAAATATAAGGATGATGAAAAAAGAAGAGCCTCACAAATAGTTCTCTGAGACATAAAAAATAACCAGTATGAGCATTTTGTCTGTTTTCTTTTAATTGTCTTTCACGTAGCCTCTAAGGGATATCACTGTATATATGGGGGAAAATAACATTTCTCAATGCTTCATAAATATAATTTTAAAAGATATAGTACATGGTCCTTCATCTTTTAGAAATGAAAATATTTACACTTCTTAGCTTAGGCTGAAAGCACAGTGGCACTTCTGCCTTGCTCATTCTGAATCCCCTAACAGTTTATAGCTTCCGTGGTTTCTATCTTTACCATCTCTTCTTTTTTAAAAAAAATTTTATTCACTAGTCAAAATTTCTAACTCCTTTCTAAGTAACACTTACTGAACTACGATACCAGGGACTTTGGAATCAAATGACTGGATGCAATTTGCAGCTCTGATTAACCTGTGTGATCTTGGAGGAGATGACTAACCTCTCTAGGCTTCAGTTCGCTCCTGTGTAAGAAAGAGACCCAAGTGGTGCCACACACTTAAAGCAGTGCGTGGCCCCATCAGCACTCAGCTAATACTGTAGCTGTTGGTTTTGCTGTTGCCCTCACTGCCACTACTGCTGTTGTTGTGAAGGTGAATGTGCTTAACATGGTGTCCGGCACATATTCAACAGTAAGCACATAATAAATGCAGCTATTATTAGCGTCATTTCTGTATTAAGCACAAGAGAGCCACAGATGAGCAAGTCGCCCTCTCTACTCCCGGAGAACTAGCCATCTAGTATTTACAGCTGCCAGATTAATCCAAGCGCGTTTCAGAGTTTAGCTCAAATGTGACCTTATCCATGAAGCTTTCACTGATCCCCTCGGCTGGAAAAATTATTAAGAATATTGCTCTTTACTAAACTTCCATGACCAATTTTTCTAGACTTTTCTTATCAAACTATAGCACATTGTACCTTTATTTTTGTTTATAGGTCTTTGCTGTACTTCTAAACTTTTAGTTTAGCAAGGCAGTAAACGGTTTTATTAATCTTTCAGCTGTCAACATATGAACAGAGGGTTTTGCGTTCTTGTATCTTCCCTCTTTCCTTTCTTCCTTCTTGGGTGTAGTGTGCATTTAAGAAAATTTGGTTGAAAGAATAGGCATTGGAGTTAACCACTTGAAGTTCAAGAAAGTATATGCCATTATGTCTGTCTGATAGTTTCTTTTTTGGGGTCTGATATTTTCAAAAATATATATAATTTAAACTACTTCTTGAGATCATAAGAACAAATTTACACTTCATTTTGAGTCTGTGCTAGGTTCTAGTCAGTAACTTTTTGGCGCCATCTTACAGCTATTTCAAGTGGGATTCTTTCATGGTGTACATATTTTTAAAATATTGTCATGCTGAGCCCAGGATAGTCACAGAACTTCCACAGCAAGTGCTTCTTGTTGAAGTACAGAGTTATTAATAATGACAAGTCATTTGGATCCTTTAATTAGTGTCCAGCACTATTTCCATTAGTTAATTTATATTTTTAACATTGTGGTGTGGAAAGACATTGTAATGTAGATTTCCTTGACACTGCAGCTTCCCCACTGGATTATCCTGCCTTAAATTTCTGGAGATCTTGTTAAAATACTAAGGAAAAATCTTCTGCAAAGCAAAGTCACAGAATTAATTTTAAATATCTTTAGTGCCAAATGAGCAAATCTTTTCCTGTACATAACACGGTTTGCAGAATCTTTCTCCTAAATACTTAACCTTCCCCCTCCACTTGCTCACCTGATCCTGAATAATGGGGTTTAGGGAGAGGAAATTTGACAGGGTCATCCAAAAATGTCTTCTGAGTCCTCCACTCCCTCCCCCCCCAAAAAAAAATCACAAACACTATTAATGGCATCCAAAAATTTAGTTGCCAGAATTTTCATCAAAAGTTCTGTATCTTTAGTTATGGTAAAGAATGAAAATAGCTCCCTAAGTCCAAGTATTAGAAATTTGACTTACACAGATATCTAGTAAAAACATTTATTGATTAATATGCGGACCTTTTTTTTGTTTGTTTGTTTTGTTCACTGATGTAACCTCATAGCTGGAAAGCAAAATAGGTGTGCAATATGTTTTTGAATAATTGCACAAATTAATAAATGACATTTGATTAAGATCTCATAGCACTAACTGTCCTGAGTACTAAAAATTATTTTAAATGTAGAAATACCAGAGCTGTTCAAATTTTTATTAGGCGAATCCCATCAAGTGATTATACTAATTTCCTTTAGCAATTTTGAGTCTTTCTGAGAATTCAGCTGCAATTGCCTTTTGTATTTGAACTTGCAGAAATGAATTTGTAGTTTTCTTTTTCTTGCTCCCATCTATCCTTCTCATTGTCCTCCCCTAGATCCGTTAAAAGTTAGCTTGTCAGACACATTGGAGTTTTACACATCCTGTTACTTGAAAATTGCAAGATGTACATAGGTATCTAGTCTATATAACTGTAGCTATAAATTATTCCATCCCTGTGATTTTTTCCTTTGAAACAGAAAATCTGAACTATTAAGACCTTGCATTAGGGGAGCGGGTGGTATCCAACTCAAAAGGTGCCCTCTGAACATTGTCGCTGAGGATCCATGTTCACGACAGTGTAACTTAACGCCAGGGAGTATGAGGAGCCACAGAAGGACATTTTCTGCTTCGTGAGAAGCCCTCCCTTTGGCTCCAGATTCTGACCTTGCCTTTCCATTTGGCACAAATAAAAAATCCTGCTAAAAAATGCTATGGGGCACACACGGCCTTTAATGGTCTGTTTCCTGTCCATGTTTTACTCTAGTTTCCAGATACTTCCCACACATGTCGTACTGCCATCCTTTGTACTTATTGGCCCTGTATTTTTTTTAAAGGTGAATCATATGGTGAGTGTCAAGGAGACAGGTGGGTGAGGCAGAGCTTTGGGAACACGAAGACTCATAGGGGCCTCACCATGCCTAATGAGAGTAATGCTTGAATCTGGGCAACTTGGATGAAGAACGCCCTCATTGCTGCCAGTCAGAACTGGCTATTTTCCCTCTGTGCTCCCACAATACTTTGACCTCTATCAAAGCTTACCACACTCTGCAGTGTCCCTAGCAGTGCTTGTAATAAATCTGCTAGATCATAATCTTGAAGGCACTGTTTACTTTTTCATCTCTCTCATTGTTTCCTATAAAGTTGGGTAGAAACAAAGCAAACAAGTAGCTTTTAATTGTTCAAAAAGAGAGATGGTGCTAGGGACCCTGAGAGGTTATCCATTTGAGATCTACCCTAGCGCCTGCTCCGCCAATGTCTTGCCTCTACCCCAGCCATCACCACCTATCTAGAAGCCGATACCAGTGTGAAGAGACAGTAAAGATTGACATGATTCAGCTGAGGATAACAGGGTTCTATATTCAGATGGAACCCACAGCTATTGAATACTTACTTGACTGATGAGGAGATGGAGACTCAAATAACTTTCAGCAGCTTGCCAAATGTCACACGATTGCACAGCGAGTAAGTGGCTCGGCCAGGACTGAAATTCAAGCCCCTCTGACACAAGTCAAAATTTCTTTCCACAAACACTGAAACATTTAGATGAACTCTTCTAATGCTTTACTTATAATTCAAATGCACCTAGCTGCTTAAGCAGAAACCTATTCTGTGTATCCTCAGTGAGGAAGAACCTAAATATTCTGATCACACGAGGTTCATTTTATATTCATGTTTATTTTCATGTTTATGTATTTGTGCCTTTATTTATATCATGTTGTGTGTGTGTTTGTGTATTTATTTACGCAGGTATTTAGTGTAATTTATATGTGTTTGTTTTTTATTTATACATTTATGTATTTCTTTATCTTACCTATAGGGCTATGAAGCTCTTACTCCAATGCTATTAAGAGGAGAGTACATCAGTTAATTAGACCTTCATTTCCTATAGTGCTTCTGAGGATTTCAGCTCGAATGTCAATGAAAAAACCCCAGTTCTTCAGCTTCTGGGGGAGAGGACAGAGAAAGCAGCTTTGTGCAGAACCAAACTGCTGATCTTTGGAAACACCTCAAAGCCCACAGAAGCCTCAGCTATGAGAGCAGAAAAAGAAAACAAAAGCCACCTAAGCTTCAAAGAGAATGAGAAAAATGATGAAAACAAGCTTAGGCACAGGCAAGAAGTCCTGTGACACCAAGGAGGATCCTGGGACCGCAGAGCCCTCTGGAGATGCAGGGGTTGGCGGGGGGGGGGGGGGGGGGGGGGCGA
>JAGFMF010011408.1:1357872-1388875 GCA_019455555.1 Galemys pyrenaicus | reverse complement strand
CCCCCCTGGCAGAACAGCAGGGAGAGCCCAGAGAAAGGTCCAGTGTGAGGGAGCTGATGTTTTCCACCCTGCAAATGATACTGGAACATGTGGGCATTTTAAAAAGCACACAGGAAAAGCTCATCAAAGATTATGGGGCACTGGTGAGTGATGTTGCAGGACGGAAAGAAACCCCAATGAAGAAAATTACCGAACAAATATCATGGAAGAGAGAATTAGTACAAATGAGGACCAAGTTGAACTTCAGTCTCAAAAGATACACAAGTTCAAGAAAAAGTGCTGAATCTTGAAAATACTTGCAGAAAGTACCATGTTCCTGTATCTGGCATCCCTGAGGGTGCAGAAAATGAGAGTAACCTTGAAACCATTATTAAGGAAATTATTGAAAACATTTTCCAGAGCTAAACATAGATCTCAGCTTACACACAGAGAGAATTTACAGATCCCCATTTAAACATACTTCCCAAAGTAAAGTCCAAGGCACATCATTATATGTTTCTTAAACTTGAAAGAAAAAGAAAGCATCCTGCAAGCTGCTGGAAAAAAAAAAAAAAGAACTGGTTTTTAACAAGGTTAAAATAGGGCTGGCACCAGACCATGCCTTATTTCCAGTGGAAGAGAGACCAAGTTGGAGCAAGATCTGCTACCAGCTGAAGTTCCTGGGTCTGAAGCCCCGAGTGAGCCATCGAGCCACTTGAAGAGAAGAGAAGAATCCTTGACAATCAAGATGACTTCAAGACATTTGTCCGCAAAACTCCAGGCTTTATTGCAGACAGCTGCAGCCCAGGGAGAGGTGTTCCTGGAGATAAGTGACTACATGGACTTACAAAGCCAAGTTTCTAAGTAGAATGTAGAGCTTAGTTTTGTGATTAATTGCATTTTTGCCAGGGTGATTAGTGAAAACTGATGGAAAATGTTATGTGGGTGACTTGTTCAGTGTATACGTATGTCTGTATACCTACTGCATGGTAAGGTAGGAAAAGGAAAAAACAAAAAGGCAAAAAAATAAGAAGGGGAGAGGGAGAGGTAGCTGGGAGGGAGGATGTGAATATAGAAGATAACAATTACGGATGTGTGGGCTGGGGAGAAACTAGAATATGACAGATAAAAAAATTGTCAACATGAAAGCAATAAAGTATATCAAATTAACAGACGTTTTTAGATAAAGTCTTCTCCCACCCTGTCTGTCAAAGGTCCTTGCATCTTTTCAAAAATTTGACCATATCCTTGGGCACAAAACAAGTAGAACCCAGAGACACATGTACATTGACATGATTGCTATATAAACTGACATTTTTAGAAGCAGATTGTCAGCGGTGGGTGATGTTGCAGTGATGTGTTTTTAAATTGCTAATTTGTGTTGCTCTTGCAGTTTCTACGTCTCCATTTATCTTTAATGATACAATTAGTTAATCATACAATAAATGAGACTAAAAGAATCCACTTGTTGATTTCTATATTTTCCTTTGGACAAGTGATTAAAAGTTCCTAAGTGGCATTCCCTACCCACCCAGCCCGTCACCCATGAGCATGCCTACAACTTGGACACGCTGGAGGCAAGCAAGTCAGACTGAAGTAGAAAAAAGGTTGTACTGGCACTGGCACGTGAAAACATCCTGCCCAGGTCAGACTTCAACTGCTCCTCAGAGCCAGTGTGCCGGTCCAACCCAGGCAGACGGGTAAGCCTTCTTTCCTCCTGGGACCATCAGCTTTATCTGGCACCGGAAAAAGGGGGTGCTGGAACACTGGGCAGCCTACCCTCCATGCCCTCCTTCATTTTGTGTCTATCCCTGCACCCCTCCCTGATGGATCCAGCTGCATACAACAGATAAACACACATGCACCTTCTCGCTGTTTCTAATAAACAGAAGGCATCTTGTGGAGCACTGCTGTTTGGGGTTGGTGAGCCCATACATGGTACGTGGGTCAAGCAGAACCTTGTAGCCATGCTAGGTTGGCGGGCAACAAAACTGCCTTTTCTTTCTTCGGCCATTAACCTTCAGTAAATTCAGCCAGTTTATGGCACTGAGCATTTGCTTTGTGACAGGCACCCGGAAGCCTGCCCAGGCAGACCTCCAGGCCTATGGCCCGCTAGGCCGTGGGGCTCACAACGAGATTAAATAAGAATCTGCTCTGTTTCACCACTTGCATTTGATTTATTCTCGGGATCTTCCCTCACAGTCCTGAAAATACCCACAGTTTAGTTTCTGGAAGTGACTTCGTGTCCCTAGTGGAGCCCTTCCTAATTGAAGTGCTTGACAAACCCAAACTCTATGGATGGGCCCAGCTTCCCTTCCTACCTTCACAAGCAAGGACTTCCCACCTCCTCAGTCCAACCCACCACCAGGTCTTGCCACTGGAATCTGGTCTGTCTGGTAGGGGTCCTCGTTTTTTGAGAACAGCACTTGCCTCATCCCACCTGAGCTCTTTATTTCTCTACTCCACATACACTGCAGCGTGCAGAGGAGCATGAGAGCTAAGACTAGGACTGCAAAGCCATATTAGCAGTCTTTGGACACACCGAGCACTCGAGGGAGCTGATGGTCCTTCGGTGGCACCAACGCAGCGAAGCGTGGAGTGAGAGCTGACCATGGCGCTCGCCACTCTTGAGAGTGTTAGTCCTGTTCATCGGTGAGAATGCTGTCCTGAGACATCAAACCGGAAGGAAGTAGTTAGCTAATAAATGTTGAACAAACAGCTCTCTGGGAAGAAAAGGTTGATTTGTAATGCTGTTCACTGGAGTAAATTCTCCGACCACAGCCAATTTCCAGTCACCAAGTGATATCACTGAATGCCTACGTGAGATAAGAGGTGCGTATTAGCTCTCTGAAGTCAAAACTAGCCAGCTCCAGCGCGCCGACTTTGCCTGTATTTCTCTTCCTGGGCACTACAAGACGGAGGAAGTGAATAAAATCTCATCGTACACTGCACATGGTTATGGAGAAAGGCTCCCCACACCACCCTGTGCACATATGTGGCATGGGGTATCTTGTCTCCTCTTGAAGGTTTTCTAGAGCTCCTCACTGATCCCCACAACTTTTGTAAAAAGAGTTGCGTTTTCTCCTCTCTATGCTTAGAGGATTTGGGGCTTAGAAGCCCTGTCTTACAAATCACTTTAGTCCCGCCTCTATACTCCATCATACTCCCTTCCTCATCGTGTATAGTAAGTGTTCAACACAGCCCCGTGCTTCACCATTGTCACGTAACCCATGAGAGGGAATTCTGAAAGTTCTACAACGGGAGCCTTCTGCCACTCCCATGCTCAACACATAAAGGTGCATATCCACTATCATCACCAACTAGGACAGTGAAAGTAGGGGCTCCCAATCAGTGCCCTCCTGTCAGTCCCACCAGGTCAAGAAGATGGAGAGTCAGAGAGAGCAGGGCATCAGAAACAAGACTGGCCATTCTCAAAACAATGCCCAAAGACGAATTGTTTGCTATCAACCACCTCCAGAGTAACAAACCAGGAGAAAAGCCTGGGTTTCTTGGTGTGTGTCTGTGGTGTGTGTGTGTGTGTGTGTGTGTGTGTGTGTGTGTGTAAAAGACTCAGGATCACAGAACCACAGCTTCGCCTGACTCCTGATGGGGGAAGGCCAGCAGAGTCAATGTCAAGAATTCCATCTCCATTAAGCCAGCCCCAGATGCTATTGTCATAATTTTGGGGCCACTCAAGGTTTCTCTAGGGAGGTTAGCCACGAATGTTTCTCCTTCTGCAGCCACATTACAAGTTTTAAGTCCTACCCAGGTAATCTAGAAATGGATTTCTAGTTCCTCAATTGACAGCCCTAGTTTGAGGGACTTCTATGAAGTCTGAATAAGAAGTGCCTTCAAGATTCCACAACATTCCACAACAAAAGGCCAGAGGGAGCTGAGTCTTCTCCAAACAGTCCAGGAATCTTTTCAGGCTTCTGTCACCAGCCAGCATGGTTTCAAGCTCTAGATTCAGCTGCTGCTCGAAGAACACAAGCTTCAGCCCAAAATCTTGCAGTCAAGGGATGTGAACATTGTCTTTTTTTCTATATTATTAACAACTTATGTGACAAGTGCTTTTCTGTTTCACTAAGTAGTTTCACATCTGTTTTCACAAGTGTTCATTTTTTGGTATTTTTCAGTTTTATCTTCCAATTGTCTAATGCAGAGGCAGCATAGGCGAGCGGATAGTAACATAGGACTTTATATGAAGACTGCCTGGAAGTGAATCTCAGCCCTGTCACTAGCTAGCTCGCTTGTCCTCAAACAACTTGCTAAATGACTGTGTTTCAGTTTCTTCATCTGTAAGATGGGAGTAATGATGACACCTACTACAAAATGTCACTATAGGGACAAATTAGTTCTCATTTATAAAACACTAAACTGCCTGGTATTATTATAGTGATCTCTGTATAAATGTTTTGAAAATTGGCATGGGTATTTCCACCATCACAGGTAACAGCTATCGCCGGGGTGTTCCAAACAACCCTCTCAGAGTGGTTGGCCCATGTTACCTCCTAAATGTTTGGGGAACCTTTGCTCTCCTTTCTGTCCCTGCTTCCACAACCTTAGTTTGGGCATGGGGTCACAGCAACCCACTTGCTGTTTGTGATGCTGATCTTTTCTGGCACAATTTTCTGACTCATGAAGCCCTCTTGACTCTGGCTATCTCCTCCTTCTCCATCACCTTTTATGCTTAGGCTACAAACGCCTTAAGAGCAGAACTGCCATTCTCTCAGAATCCTCAGCATGATGGATGAGAGCACTCAACAAATATCTGTTGACTTAATGGATGTTTGCTGCGCCCCAGGGAGTATGTAGTGGTTACAGGGGTCTTTTCATTCAATCCCACCCCAAATTCTGTTTGGTGGTAAGTACAGTTACTACCTCCATTTTACAAAGAAGAGAACTAAGGCTTGGAAAGGTTAAATAACTTGCACCCCCCATGTACATATTTGCATTCACGTGGCTATTTTATTCCTTATGTGAAAACATACAGCTCATCATGTGTTGGAACAGAAGACGCCAGGAAGCCACACTTGATATCACCTGATACGTGACGTTTGACTATTCAATTTGCCTATTAAAAGAGCTGCTGCTTTATTTTCACAGAACTTGTTCTTAAATCACAGTTTTTCTTTTGATAAATTTGTGATATTTTACAAAGGTAAAAATGCACATAGTTTGTTTCATGCAGCAATCAATCGATCAGTGAATGGATGCTATATTGTAATCCCATCATCTATGTAGGCTATTTCATTACTATCTTATCCATAGGTTATCATTTCCAAGTCTTTCATGGTCAACTAAGCTTGCGGGAGTTTAGATCATTGACATCAGGCTATTCTATGGCAGTTAGGGAAGAATGATCTATAGACTAGTGGTAGTAGTAGCAGCAGTAGTAGTGGTGGTGGCAGCAGCAGCTACCATTTATTAAACACCTACTGTGTACAAACAGCAACATTACTACAGTACCTGTATAGTACCTGCAGTACTTATAACTGTGTTACTTGCAATTTCCACCAGAGCCCTGTGAAATAAGTAGTGTTGCTTGTTTTACAGATGGGGAAACTGTGACTCAGACAGTTGAACTTACTGACTCGGGGTCACTCAGTTATTGAATAGTGGAACCTGGACTGAAATCCGAATTCGTGTGAATCTAAATCTTGGGCTTCTATCCCAAGAGAGACTTTGAAGATTGTCCAACTTACTTAACCCTCACTGAGCTTCAGTTTCCTCATCTGTAAAAAGAACTGCACAGATTGTAGGCTTGCTATGAAGGGTAGAAATAGAACATGCCCGGGCCGAGGGGCACACAGTGAGCAGTTAAACCGTGGTGTCGATAATTATTCATGTTTGGGACGTTAAGTGGTCCGAGGAAGATCTGAGATCCCTTTAAAGGCACTGGGGAGCTGGAGAGGAGGGAGCTCTAGCTTGGCAGTCCTAAGAGCTGGCCCTCTCCCCTCCAGAATACAGTGACCCAATGAAACTCGGAGCTACAGGCGAGGGGGCAGGGGCCTGAATTTGGCTCCAGCAACCTCTGCAGGGAGTCGGGAGAGAGGCGGGAGCTGGGAGGGGCGTAGAAATCCCGGTCCCCAGAGGACTGCAGGTGTCGGGCGGAGTTGGTGTAGGTGGGCTCCCAGAGCCGGCGCGGGGAGGGGAAGGGGCTGGGGCGGGCCAGCGAGCTAGCGGGGAGAAAAGGAGGCGGGGCACCGAGCCCGGGAGGCCGTCCTTAGACAGCTCTTCTCACGCCGGGCAGTTTGCTGCATCTGGGGGAGCTCACTGGAGAATCTCCAACGGCGGAGCGGGCCTTCAACTACCGTAAGTACCTGCAAATGAGCGCACAGTTCAGTGGCCGAAGATTAAATACTGGCCGCCAGATCCTAAACAAAACCCCGGAATGGTCTCTGGGCTGTTATTAATTACCTTAAATCAACTGCTCTCCATCGGTCCCCCAACCCTCACCCCTCCCTTTCTCCGCTGTCCCTTCCCGGTTCCCAGCCTTGCCTCGCTGAGAGTCTGGGCACTGTAGATGTCTTTGCTTCTCCTTCTCACTCTTACCTCCAAACCCTCAGCGGAGCTCCTACCGGCACCCGCCGAGCCCAACCCCTTTCATTCCTGGAGCCCTCAAAGCTGTGCTGGGAGCGAGCCATTAGACCTTTCTGTATAACACCCCAAAAGCACTGCGGCGCTGCCTAAGGGTGGGGAAGTGCCTGTGGTGGAGGGAGTGAAAGGGGAGGGTAAAAAGGCAAGACGGTGCAAGTTGGGGGGGGGGGGTGAAAGGCCAAAATGGGCGTGGCAATTAACCTGTAGCCTGTGGCTTTTCCCCAGGTTCCCTGGACACAAGATTCCTGCTTTCCGATGTATATAAATGGCTTAGTTTCCTTAGTGATTCGGGAGGGGTCAGCTGCGCTGAGAAGCCCAGTTTCTCTGGTGCCACTCAAGCCCTCAGGGCCAAAGACCCTGATTTAGGGGTCCAAATAGCAAGACTAGAATTTCGGATGCCATTTCCTGGGCAGAATCCCCAGGTGGAACCTGTTTCTTGGCAGTAGCACACGATTTTCCCAAGAAATCCTAGCCCAAAGCCTCAGGGGGAGAGAGCAACAGGGTAACACCTAAGACTGGGCCTGGGCCTGGCCCAGAGAGGAGTGGGGCAAGGGCGGTAGAGCTGAGATGCAAAGAGCACCCTTGGGGTCCTGTGCCAGCTTGATGCCCCCTTTGGGAAGAATAAAAACAGCCACCTTTCATGGAAATAGTATGTGCCTGGCACTGCACACTTACTATCTCTGATCCAACATGACAATGCTAGGTAGAGATTATTCTCCAACTTTGCAGATAAGAAAAGTTCACAGAAGATAATGTGAGCGCCCTTCAGTGCGGAGTGAGAGCTGCAGAAGGGAACTTGCATGCTTGGCTCTCTGGTTGTCCATCTGCTTCCTGCAGTCCCGGAATTTTAATCTTCACCTTTCCCTGCTTCTCCCCCAAATCAGCGTTAGCACTGGAGCAAGTTAGAGGCTGTCATGTTAAGATCAGTTTGGGGTAGCAAAGTTCCTGGACCCCTCAGAGCTATGCAGGGGGTGACTCCTTAGACATGTCTGTCACCTCAAAAGCACTGTAGCGCTGCCTAAGGTTGGGGGTCTTTGTGTTCTAGGAGCTGCCTCTACCCCACTCTATGGAGACAGGATTGAACAGCTGGAGTCAGCCAGAACCTCAGAGTTGGTGGATGAGCGTTCGAATGAGTCTGTCTGGTGGAAATGTATCTCCCCTTGGCACAAAGCTGCCCTGGGCGTTGGGAAGGGAGAAAGACAGGGAAGAAAAACACAGAGGGTCTACTTAGGAACATGCAGGGCTTGTGGGCAATAATGATTTGGGGGAAATGAGAAGACTTCACATGAACTCAAATTTCTTTTTGTCGTATGCCCTGAAGTTCAAACAATTCCTCTTTCCCTAGGGGCAGCAAGCAAAAATGCTTACCAGTTATGGGCAACCAATAAATCATTTACACCTTGTACCAATGACCTCAAGTAGCTTGGTTTTTCCAACACCTTTTTGAGGTGGGGCTTTTGAACTTTGGGGAGGGGTTAAGGGATATAATGAGAGTAATATTGGATATGAAACATTTCACAGAAGAGGAGGCCTGGGTGGAACAAGAGGGAAGGGTGAGGGAAGGTGAGAAAGGGACAAAGGCTGCTTCTGGAAGTTTAAATATTGATTTCAGAACATAAACGTTGGAGTTAAATGTGGCTTTGAACTTTAGCTGATATTTAATATTATTTGACTTTGGGCAAATCATACATCCTCTCTAAGCCTCAGTTTCTTAATCAGCAAAATGGGCACAGTAGGAACGCTCCTTTGCTAGGTTGTTGAAGGACTCGGAAGAAGTGTATATCTGATAAAGGATCTGATAATCTCAGCCTTATGTGAGCCCCATCTCCCTCAAGCCAGGGGCTTCCTGCTGGCCTCGATTAGGTCACCCTCTTAGTCTCTAAGACCCCAAGAACAAACAGACATTACAACAAATGTGGCATCTTAGATCCCAGCGAAGACTTTGGGTGGTGAGGGCAGGGTCTGAGGGTAGGGTACCAGGAAAGGAATTTCCTGTACGCCTGTGAACATAGAATTGTCAATTGCCGTTTAATGATCTAAATTAATCTTTAAGGAGAAGAACAGGCCCCCTGAATGAAAACACTTCTGCTTTTAGATCTCACCACCTGCTGAGGGACAAATCCCTCCAAGACTCCCAAGACTCGAAGCACACAGTGGACACCAGAGGCCCCATGACCCTGGACAAGCCAGGGGAGGGGGCCACCATGCTGCGCTCATTCACCCTCTTGCTTTTTTGCATTCGTGAGTATAAGTGGTGGGTAGGGGACAAGTGACCCTGTCATAAGTAACCTATGAGTTGGTCCCTGAGTGGGGGGGATGGGGGGAGAGGAGAGTTCTGAGACTTGAGGGTGGGTGGAGACACCGAGGAGGCCTGCCTCACCATGATCTCTCTTTGCAGAGCTGAGTCTGGGGGAGACGGCAGGAGGTAAGTCAGTCCTGCATCCTCAGGTATCTTTCTCTCTAAGGGCCCTGCGATGTTGGTCTGGACCTACGGCCCTGGAGGCAGGCCCTGACATCCCAGAGATCTTTCCCTGGGATCAGAGTTCCTTGCTTCATGATGATGCGGTTTCCCACAGATTAGTAAAGAGCTTTATCTCAGATGAAAAGGAAACCGTATTTGCACATCATACCCCAAAACACTGGGGTGATGTGAACAAATACCCTGGGGTTCCCCCTCCCCACTCCCTCCACAAGTTTAGGATCTCCTGTCCCCAGAGGAAGACAAAAGGATAAATCTGGTTGAAATTTAAGGGACAGGTGTGTGGGCACAAGATGGGAAGGAGCGGGGTGGATGGCTCACCTCTTTGTGATTTTGGGCAACGACAGGGATGTTGGCTCAGCCGGAGCTGTGGATAGAGAGCAACTACCCCCAGGCCCCTTGGCAGAACATCACACTTTGGTGCCGAAGTCCCTCTGGGATGTCAAGCAAGTTCCTGCTGCTGAAGGATAAGACACAGATGACCTGGATCCGCCCTTCCTACAAGACCTTCCAAGTTTCGTTCCCCATAGGCGCCCTGACTAAGTCCAATGCTGGTCTCTACAGATGCCGCTACTGGAAGGAGACAGGCTGGTCAGAGGCCAGTAAAGTTCTAGAGTTGGAGGCACCAGGTAAGAAGACAGAAGTAGATATTCAAGAATAAGCTTTACCTTCTCACATTCAAAGTCTCCTTCCAAGAGTGGGGTTTGCTTAACTAATCCATGTGTTCACCTCAAATGCATGCACGAGTACGTGGGAGCACCTCGTTAGCGAGCAAGAGCTTACTCCTACGGGCAATGCGCAGTGAGGTGCCCAGTGAGGACGCAGGCTCTAGAACAGACCAAGAGGGCATGCTCTCAACACAGGGGTTTTCACACCAGAGATGGGGTGTGAAAGGTGGCAAATGAGGATGATGCAGCTCTCTGCTGCTGCTTCCCAAGCACCATTAGCCTTGCTGTACCTGAATCCCAATTCATTATCTCCTTCCAGGCCAGCTGCCCAAGCCCATCTTCTGGATCCAGGCTGAGAGCTCCCCTCTTCCTGGGTGTAATGTTAATATACTCTGCCATGGTTGGCTGCAGGATTTGGTATTCATGCTGTTCAAAGAGGGATATGCAGAGCCCGTGGATTACCAAGTACCAACCGGGACAGTGGCCATATTCTCCATTGCCAACATGACACCTGAGAGTGAGGGAGTTTACATGTGCCGCACTCATATCCAGATGCTCCCCACCCTGTGGTCAGAGCCCAGCAACCCCCTGAAGCTGATCGTGGCGGGTGGGTGTGGCTATGGCTGCTGGGGTCTGATGATCACAGTCCCCGGGATCATGGTGGGGTGAGCCAGCATCTCTGGCTTCACTTTCCCCAGCCATTTCCTCGGCCCTGCATGACCCATGAGTTCGAGTCATTTGACATTTCAAGGAGAAGCAAATTAGCATCTCGATGCTAGAGGCACATGTGTGGGAGCCAGTCACTAGTGAGTGAGCCCTGCCCAATGTCCAGAGCTTCAGCTCATCACTTCGGTTGTTCTCTACTTGTTGAGTACCATGCATGCGTTCGCTTTGGCCAGCCTAGATTTATTGAGCACCTCATATGTGCCAGGCACTGCCACTGCTCTTAACACTGGTTTTCAAAATTTCAATTGCATTTTACTCTTTTGATGATGATTATTCTTAAGTGTGGAAAATAGAACAAATTGTTAGAGGTGGTGATTTTTAAAAAAATGACAAAGAAAGCGATAGTTCATACTGTGGAAATGTCTTTCTGTATTATTTTAGTCCTGTATCTGTAGATCCAATAGCGCAGCACCAAGCTTTAGACACATCAGAAGGCTCTCCAAAGTGTCCATGTGCCAGCCACACCCCTGCCCCAGCTCCCTCACCCCACAGCCTGGATGCTTCTAGACACAATTGGCGACATATACTTTAGTTCCTCCACCAAGCTAAATAGGCTTGGGAAAGCTGTGGTGCTACACAAAACACCCTGGTCTTAGAAGCACTAATTCTGGTTTCCACTTCCCCCTCTGACACTGCCTTCCTGTGTGATCTTAAGCAAGTCACTTCACTTCTCTGTGTTTCGGTTTCCCTCAATCTAATATGGGATAACTCTATCTATCCAACCTACTGTATGATGCCTCTCTGTGCCTCAGTTTTCTGATTTGCAAATTTGATATAATAATAATGCCTACCTCACAGGGTTGTTGTGAGGATTTGCTAAAATATATGTACAGTGCCTGGCATATACGTTCTCAATAAATGGTAGATATTAATTTTATTAGTATAGCTTTTTATTGAGAATCAAAGAACAAAGGACTGTCTGTTTGAACTGTGTGTATGGATGTTTGTTGCACGAATGTCCTTCCAGCATACACACACACAAACACACTTCCACAGTTAACTATTCACTGGTATCCAACACTGGACCATGGACTTTTGATCAAGAGGGACCGTGCCTTTACTTATAATGTCTAAATGATTTCCCAGACATCCTAAATGCTCAGTGAGCATATGATGGAGCCAGTAGTTCCAAAAATGAATAGTTAGGTCTATCTGGGGTTGAGGTACATAGGAAGGAGTGATATGGGAGTGAGGTTTGCCCTTTATTTTGTGATACAGTCTTCTTGGAGGAACAACACATGGAAACGAGCGTGTGGTCCCATTATCAGAGATTTCCTTCGAGTGCAGGCTTATTGGCCAAGCCCTCGTTGTTGATTTTTTTCCAGTCTACTGGTGGAAGTATGTTCTTATGTAGGCTAATATGTTCAAAAACCATCCTTAATACTGCAGAAATACATATCATACAAAGATGAAATCAAAGTTATTTTCAGAACTTTTGTATCTTGGATGGTGGGAAGAATTATATTTGGCATTTCAGGGAATTACAGGTGTAGCTATTCCCCTGATAAACATCCGCACACACCATTAGCCCTCAGTGAAGCTGATACAGGCCATTAAGAGGGCAGGGGCATGAAGAAGTTACCTTGACTACCTTCTCAATGTAGCAGAGATTCAGGAAGGGAGAGGGAACAGAGGTTGAACTTCAGCTCCCACTTCCTGTGGAAAGAATCCAGGAAAATAAAACCAGAAGATGATAGGGAAGAATCATCCTACCTCTAATTTGAGATCTCTTCCCTTTTTAGGACTCTATCCTAAGCCAACTTTAACAGCCTACCCCGGGCCCGTCATGGCACCCGGAGAAAGCCTGAATCTCAGGTGCAAAGGGCCACTCTATGGAATGAACTTTGTTTTAATAAGAGTTGAAGACTTGGAGAAGTCCCTTTACCTCAAGAGGCCAATAAAAATTGAAGCATATTTCTTCTGGGCTTTGAAAATCCACGATGCTGGACATTACCTCTGTTTTTACTATGCTGGGTCATACAGGGCTTCTCTGCTTAGTGATATCCTGAAAATCTGGGTAACCGGTAAGAAAGGGGGATCCCATGGGGTATGCATTAGGGAATAAGGATATACCACTTCTGTGGGTCCCCTGGGCAATATACTATTGCAAGTGGGGAAGGGAACAGAATCTGTACAGCTGGGTTTAAGATGGGGTTTCCCAAGGGTAGTCTAGAAGAAGAGGAGGAATGAACTCTGAGGAGTGGGAGGGGGAAGTCAGATGACTAGCTCTTTGTATTTTGGGTCTTGTCCTAGACATTTTCCAGGAAACCTGGCTACTTGCTCAGCCCAGTTCTGTGGTCCAAATGGGTCAGAACATGAGCCTATGGTGTGTAGGGCTAGTGGATGATGTGGGACGTGTCTTCTATAAAAAAGGAGAAGACATCAGTGATAAGGAGTCATCCTTCCTCAGCAATGTGACCTACAGGGATGCTGGCATCTGTAGTTGCCATTGTCTACTGTCCTGGAAGACCTCCATCAGGATGACATCACATAAGACTGTGGAGCTTGTGATTTTCGGCAAGTGCTAACCGCTATAGTTGTCTGTTTTTATTATTACAGTGTTCTAAGAAGGAGCTAGTGGTCCCGTTCCCTCTTGAAGTAATGAGTCGAGGAAAGTCCATGCTAAAAGAGCACTGGAGAATTTTCTAGAAAAAAATATTAGGTACCTTCCCTCCCAGGATTGTGATGAAAGCTCTGCTGCTTAGCATGGCTCAGACCTATTGTGACTCCTGAAAATTTATTTTCCTTAAGGTTAGAGGAAACTTAGAGGAATGAGGCCTTCCAGATTGAAGGAGTCTTTAGGGCACCAAAGAATGTGACCAGGGGTTCTGATGCAGTCAATTCTGAAGCCACTGATACAATGAACTGGAAAGGGAGAAAAACCCAAAAAGGGGGCTGAGAAACATTTGTTGGGGGAGAAAGTACTCAGTTCAAGGCGATTTCTAACTCTGCTCTCTGCATTGGTTTTAGATAAGCCCCCAAACCCCTCTCTATGCACCTGGCCTGGCACCGTGTTCAAGCTAGGAAAGGCCATCATGCTTCAGTGCCAAGTGCCTCATCCAGTACTTGAATTTCCTCTGCAATGGGAAGAAAGAGCAACATTCCAGAAGTTCTCAGTGAAAGGAGACTTCATCATCAGTAAAGCTGAAGGGCAAAACACAGGGACCTACAGCTGCAGCTGTCGCGTGCAGTCACACCCTGACATCTGGTCCCATCGCTGTGAGTCTCTGAAGCTGATGAGGCCAGCAGGTGAGAGGGAAACTCTTCTTAAGGACACCCCTGCATGGCTTTAGCTTTGATGCCCCTGGGATTCCTAAGCAGGGACTAGAAAGGTATGGAATGGGGCCTCACGACTTGAAAACCAGGCCCCTTGGGCTTGGGTACCCTCCGTAGAGGCGCCTCACACTCACTCAAAGGCAGTGAGAAGGAGACTTCCCAGGCCCTCCTCCTTCTCTGCGAATAAGGCCACTTCTGTTTTACCTTCCTTCACTCTTAGTAACCAGCCCAGCCCCCACCCCAACCCCCATGAGTGTGTTCCTCAGCCCCTGTACTCCATCAAAGACCCTGCTTCCGGTCTTCTCTGGCCACAGGCTTTTTCACCTGGAATCACGTTCTGAATGAAGCCATCAGGTTGTCCTTACTCATACAGCTCGTTGCCTTGCTCTCCATAGTGCTGTGGATAAGGTGGAAGTGCCGGAGACTCAGATTCAGGTAACTGCTGTCCCTCCATCTAGCTGAGTGGGGCTCTCCAGAGACGCAGGAATGGGGAACACTCCACTTGAGACAAGCCACAGGGACACACCTTTTGCACCCCCCAGCCTCCGGGCTTAGCAGATAAGTCTTCTCATCCCAGCTATTCCCTTTTCACCTCACAGAAGGGCCAGCTCCCAAGCTGGGGAACCACAATTCTCCGAGGCTGAACAAACAATCAGAACTTCATTCACTGATAGCCCCAGGAAGGGGGCTAAATCTCCCCACAAACCACCCTACCCCTCAGAGATGATTGCTATTGCCCACATTAACTTAGTCTGAATTCTTGCTCTTGTATGAAGACATGCTATCCTGTCTTCCAGGTTATCATCCAACTCCCACCCCACTTTTTGATCCAGTACCCCAGCTCTCAGAGGCTAGGGAGCCTCATGGTCTATCCTCATTGTCATAGAGCCACTTTCTCTGCCACTTTGGCCTCCAAACGGTCTGAGGATATGATCTTGACCTGGATGAGTATATGACGAAGCCATGGCGGGGGAGGGGGGGAGGCAGGGAAGCAGACTGCTTCCTCAGATGCACAAAACACAGTGGCAAGCCTAACAGGTCCTCCCATCATTTCTTTCCACCTTTTAGTATCCGATGGCCCGTTTACCCTTTCTCTCCAAGGCCCATGCTCAGGTGACTTTATGTGAAAACGAGGGAGAAAATGGTAGCTTTTCCCCGGTGAGGGCCTCGGGTTCTGAATGCCGCGTTGGCTTCTCCTGCCCGCTACTCCTGGCTGTACCTACCCCCACCCCACACCGTGATCACAGGCTTTTGCGTGTCTGGGCATATTCAATGCACAATGGACGAGGACTGTGATTGTGTGTGTGTGTGTGTGTGTGTTGCACTGGGACCTAAGGGGCAGAATGCTTGGGTAACAGAAGGGAGCTACCTCAGCTTCCCCCAAAACCACCACTCTTTGAATTTTCAAAAAATTGCCATGGGAGTCAAGCTCCAGTTGTCTGCAGAATCTATTCCTGAGTCCCACCCACACTGGGGTAATCTCCAAGCCAGAAATTAGAGGGAAAATATAGCTTCAAGTGGTCCACCGAGCCCAGGACCACTGCATCAGAGAATGAGCTCAGAAACCAGATTTCAGAGAATGCAGCTCGAAAAGCACATTTTCTGGACAAGAAGGAGGGTCACTGTTTTCTAAGCAAAGACTGGAAATGGATTTGGGCTTCATATCATCTAATCTACAAGATGCAAAATGCAAAGCTGCCGCACATTTCTAGTAGTAATCCGGTGGCAGTAGGGAGATCCCACTCTCCGACAAGTGCAGCAGGCACTGACAACCTTCTGGTAATTCACCTCTGCTGCCAAGGCAACCCTTCCATAACAAAGGCAGGTGAGGCGGGTAGGTCTGAGGACCAATACTGCCATAATAAAAACTGCTTCCAAACTTAAACTTGATGACAGAGAAACAGTCAAGATTTCTCCCTCCACCCCCACACCCACCACCTCGAGCTGCCGATCACACTGAACTCCAGGGGTTCTGAGAGCTGGAGATACAAAAGCATTTTCGTATCTGACGGCTCAATTCCAGCAACAGCCTAATCAGGGGCCATGGGGAGCTGACATATGATATAGACTGGGGGGGGGGGGGTGAGGGGTGGGGCACGTGGGTCATGAAAGAGCAAGAGGTTTGTAGGTGGTGAGGCCCTCAAAAAGAAAAGTCATCGATGTCAGGAAAGATTATATCCCATTATCCTGGCCATATCCCTATTGGGTGGTGAGTAAGCCAATGACATAAATTGCCGCCCCCTTCTCTCCGCCCTCCCCCTAGTCCCAGCAACTCCTCTCCTCTCTTTTCTGGTCTCGCTAGAGAAGCCTGGTTGCTGGGAACAGCACAAGGGGTCAGCATGCTCTTCATAGTTACAGCCCTGGTCTGCTGTGGTGAGTACAGGGGGTGGGGAGGGGGTCTGGGCAGAAGCCCCGGGGAGCGGAGACAGCCCTGGCAGCAATTTCTTTTGCAGGACTGTGCAGTGGGGTATTGACAGAAGAGACTGGTGAGTTTTTCCTGCTCCAGACTGGGACATTCCTCCCTGAAGATCCGAAATAACTACAGAGTGTCAGTGTCAGTGGCCAGGGAGTGACTGGTTGGGAGGGAAGGACAGCCAGGAAGGGGCATTTGCTGAAACTACTAGCAAAATTCAGCCTCCAACTCTGCTTTTCTGGCTGTAAAATCCCCCCCCCCCAGCTTTTGCACTTTTCTGAAGCTCAGCTGAGACACCGCTTCCTCTTTCCCCAGCACCTGCTGAAGAAAAGAAAGAGTTTGAAAGGGGAGGTGGGCCCTGTGCTCTGGGTAGGGGGTTCAAGGACTAGGGGAGGGGGAATGGGGAGGAGGAAGGATGGTTGCATTAACTCTGCTGTTTCTAGAAATAATCATGCCAAGCCCTAAGCCTGAGCTGTGGGCAGAGACCAACTTCCCTCTGGCCCCGTGGAAGAACTTAACCCTCTGGTGCAGAAGCCCTTCTGGCTCAACCAAGGAGTTTGTGCTGCTGAAGGACGGGACGGGCTGGATCGCCACTCGCCCGGCCTCAGAGCAGGTTCAGGCTGCCTTCCCCCTTGGCGCCCTGACCCAGAGCCACACCGGCAGTTACCACTGCCATTCCTGGGAGGAGATGGCCGTGTCCGAGCCCAGTGAGGCCCTTGAGCTGGTGGGGACAGGTAAGAAAAGGCACCCTGGGGCTGCACTGCTCTTCCTGGGGGTGCGGTGAATGCACAGAGCCCTGCAGCCCCAGGGGATCCTGCTGCCCGTGGAGAGGAGGGTGGTGGGAGGGGGAGGGGAGGGGAACGAGTGAGAGGACACTGACAGGAAAGCCAGAGGCCAGTGGAGAATGGAGTTCTTTTATTTGCTGACAAAGCTACTGCAAGTGACCCAGCTGGGCACCTCCAAACTTCACACTCCTTCTCCACCCTGTTTTGTTTTCCAGACATCCTCCCCAAACCTGTCATTTCTGCTTCTCCCCCAATTCGGGGTCAGGAGCTGCAAATCCGGTGCAAAGGATGGCTGGCAGGCATGGGCTTTGCTCTGTATAAGGAGGGGGTGCAGGAACCTGTCCAACAACTCGGTGCTGTGGGGAGAGAAGCCTTCTTTACAATCCAGAGAATGGAAGATAAAGACGAAGGCAATTACAGCTGCCGCACTCACACGGAAACGCGCCCCTCACAGTGGTCTGCGCCCAGTGAGCCCCTGCAGCTGCTCGTAAAAGGTAGAGCTGAAAAGCTGTGAGAGGAGGCCAGGCAGGCAGCACTGGGCTCAGACGGGCCTCTCCCCTCAGCAAACTTTTCTGCTGGTCCTAGGAGCCTGTGTCCAATCTTAGAGCCAGGCAGGCGTGGCGCTGGGAGTGCCAGGGCCTCTGGCTGCATGATATTAATAGCCATAATTGTTATTAATAGCTGGGCTTTGTGGAGGGTGATTTAATTTTTTCTAATTATTTTCATATCAATTATCTCAGTTAGCTATAGAACAAATACTCGTGGGAGGGAGGCGGAGCAGGTACCTTTTCCCTTCCTGTCCAAAGGGGCAAATAGCAGGGCCTCACCACAGTGCTCTTTGCCAGCCTGGACTCACTGAGGGTGCCACGGAGGAGGTGAGGGCTGGGGGCGGGGGTCCTGTGTGGAAAGTTCAGCGGCAAAGTGGACTCGCCTTCGTTTTTCAAACTCACCTACTTCTGAATGAGATACAGAAAGCAAAGTCGCTCCTAGGACCAGTGTTTGCTATGTTCGCTGTCTGGTTTTTTCTCTCTTATTTTAGATTTGTGTTGTGTTTTGCTTTTTGCCTCTTAGAAATGTACCCCAAGCCCTCCTTCAACACATGGGCCAGCCCTGTGGTCACTCCTGGTGCTCGAGTGACTTTCAATTGCTCCACTCCCCGCCAGCACATGAGCTTTATTCTTTACAAGGATGGCAGCGAAGTAGCGTCCAGGGACAGGCCCCGGGCAAGCGCAGGCGCCAGCGCGGCCCACTTTCTGATCATCTCGGTTGGCACTGGAGACGGAGGGAATTACACCTGTCGCTACTATGATTTTGCCATCTGGTCTGAGCCCAGCGACCCTGTGGAGCTCGTGGTCACAGGTCAGGAGGGGGAGAATCCAGGTAGAGAGGTTCCTGAACCGGGGGACAGACACAGCGTGGGGCGGGGCGGCTGTGAGCCGGAGGGGAGCAGTGTTCCTTTCTAAGCAACCAGGGGAATGTGCTTAGGCCAGTGCCTCAGGACACGTTGTCGTTGTCAACAGCCGCTGGGAGGCAGCTGCTGATATTATCGTTATTGCAAGAAGCAGAGACAAAGGGGAGGGCACAGGCAGGGAGTTCCTTTCTGGGAAGAAAAGTGAGGGAGACATGGGGTGTTCCATCCCCACAGCCACGCTCATGGTGCCTGTTCCCGATATCCCTTTGTAGCTTGGCCTTGAGTTTTAGGTTCAGTGTCCACTTTTTCTTTAGCTCAGCTGTCAGAGATTGGTGGGTTGGATGGCCCTCAGAGAAAAGGAGAAGACCTCGAAATGTCAGCTGTATATTATGTAGCCATTACAAATGGTCGTTTTCAAAGTCTGCTTAATATCACAGGAAAACATTTACAAATAAAGTGAAAAATATCAAAACACGCAATTGTGCCCATGGCAGGATCCTAGGTGTGTAATTAGTTATAGCGACAATGTCGTGAGTATGTATACAAATAACAAATGGGAAAAAGCTGGAAAAACGTGATTATTTTTGAGTGGTAAAATTGTAATTTCTTCATTTGGTTTATTCTGTATTTGAAAATTTGTGACATAAACATAGACGTTTCTTATAATAACATTCAAAAAAGCCAAGTGCACAATGTGGGGGGAGGCGTCTCTCATGTTGTGGTCTCTGCAATTTCAGAATTCTACCCCAAACCCACTCTCCTGGCACAGCCTGGTCCTGTGGTGCTTCCTGGGAAAAACCTGACCCTGCGTTGTCAAGGGCCTTTCCAGGGCATGAGGTTCGCCCTTCTGCAGGAGGGAATCAAGGTTCCCTTACAGTTCCAGAGTGCCCTGGGGAGCTCAGCTGACTTCCTTCTGCACACTGTTGGAGTAGAGGATTCTGGGAATTACAGCTGTGTCTACTACGAGACAACCATGTCAAATCGGGGGTCGCATCTGAGCATGCCCATTATGATCTGGGTGACAGGTGAGGACAGGATGACAAGATGACAGGTGACAAGATAGAGGACTGGGATAGACACTCTTGGAGTAAGGGTTCAGGAGGGGAGTCCCTCTTGGGACTATTGCACACAGATGAAGAAAGATGAGGTTCCTTCAGTGAGTAGTGTTTCTGTACTTACACATTACATCTTGGGTCTCTTCCTAGACACATTCCCCAAGCCGTGGCTATTTGCTGAGCCCAGTTCTGTGGTTCCGATGGGGCAGAATGTTACTCTCTGGTGCCAAGGGCCAGTCCATGGAGTAGGGTACATTCTGCACAAGGAGAAAGAAGCCACGTCACTGCAGCTCTGGGGATCCACTAGTAACGACGGCTCCTTCTCCATCACCAATATATCTGGTACTAGCATCGGGCGTTACAGCTGTTGCTACCACCCTGACTGGACCAGCCCAATCAAGATACAGCGTAGCAACACTCTGGAACTCATAGTCACAGGTGAGGGGAAGGTGCTCTGGTGCGCATGGAAGTACAGAAAGGTGGGACTGGTGTGTGGGAGCTGGCTTCTGAAGAGCTCAAGGAAAGGCAAGCAGCAGTCTTTCTCCTTTGTTGAACAGACTCCAGGTAACACTGGGTAGTGGTTCCTTCTCTCTGACTAGGAGTTCATTTCTTTCAGGTTTGCTCCCCAAACCCAGCCTGTTAGCTCAGCCTGGTCCCATGGTGGCCCCGGGAGAAAACATGACTCTTCAGTGTCAAGGGGAACTGCCAGACTCGACGTTTGTCCTGTTGAAGGAGGGTACTCAGGAGCCCTTAGAGCGGCAGAGGCCAGGCGGGTACAGGGCTGACTTCTGGATGCCCGCGCTAAGAGGCAAAGACTCGGGGGTCTACAGCTGTGTTTACTACTTGGATTCTGCTCCCTTTGCAGCCTCCAATCACAGTGACTCCCTGGAGGTCTGGGTGACTGGTAAGGTCCTGGAGGACTCAGGAAGAATCTACATTTTATGCTTTTTTAGTCGTTAGTCATTATGGGAGAAAAGGTTGTGCTCAGGGTCACTTCTAACTCTGCCTCCTGGTTGGTCACAGATAAGCCCCCCAAGCCCTCCCTGTCAGCCTGGCCCAACACCGTGTTCAAGCTGGGGAAGGACATCACCCTTCAGTGCCGAGGACCCCTGCCGGGAGTGGAGTTTGTCCTGGAGCATGAAGGAGAAGTAGCACCTCAGCAGTTCTCAGAGGATGGAGATTTTGTCATCAACAACGTAGAGGGAAAGGGCATTGGAAACTACAGCTGCAGCTACCGCCTGCAGGCCTTCCCTGATATCTGGTCAGAGCCCAGTGATCCCCTGGAGCTGGTGGGGGCAGCAGGTGAGAGGAGAACTCCTCTATGGTCCTGGAATGATTCTCTTGGGATCCCAAGCACAGTCCCCATGGGACAGCCCACATATGGAGGGGGAAGCCATGGGAGTGAGACTCCAAGTTTGCTCATCTTTCTCCTAGGGATGGGGAGGAGGTGGGGCCTCAGACTCATGCAAGGATAGTGAATAGGATACTGTCAAAGGCTCCCACCTCACAAAAGGGAAGGCTGCTTCTGCCTCAGCCTCAGCACTGCCTGGGGCACCCTCAGTGTGACCTCAAGACATGATCCCCAGGTGAACCCTGGAGGAGGCGATATGAGGGGGCAACAGGAGGCTGAAGGGAATGTTTATGTGCCCACCTTGACGGCACTGGCATCGGCTCTCTTGTCACCACAGGGCCTGCTGCTCAGGAGTGCACTGTGGGAAATATTGTCCGAAGTAGCCTGATCGTGGTGGTGGTCGTAGCCTTGGGTGTGGTGCTGGCCATAGAGTGGAAGAAGTGGCCCCGTCTGCGGACCAGGTAAAGTGCTTCACGTTAGCCTCTTTCTGTGAGTCCAGGGCTGCTGGAAAAACCATCGTCTGAGTGTTCCTCTAGCATCTGGAACGTATGATGCGACCTGTTTTCAGGTTGACGGTTCTGCATCTGCCCTCAGCTATGTCTTTTCCTTTACACAGGGGCTCTGAGACAGACGGAAGGGACCAGACTATAGCCCTTGAAGATTGTAACCAAGAAGGAGAACCAAGCACCAACACCAACTCTCCCTCGTCAATCTCTCAGGGTACCTCAGTGGAGCTGCCAGTCCCAATATAATAATCTTCTCCTTTACAAGAGCTTCCCTCTCTCTTTTACCCTCACAAACCTGCAAACCCACTGGTTATCCTGGGAGTTAGCCCCATCTACTGTTCCTTGGCCGCTAATCACCTGAGCTGGGTCAAGGTGCTTCTGAGAGTGGAAAGTTCTACCAGGGTGAGATGTTTCCTGAAGCAAGATTCCCTGCCCCTGTAACTCCTCACTGTACTGATTTACTGGTGCATGAAATTCTATTAAAAATGTATTCTTCTGAATAAAGAGAGTATTCACTATTAAACTGCAGAACAATAGCAGTGGTTTTCCATTGGTTTCTTGTCCACTTACAACTTAGCAGAAAAAGTGTATTGGAGCTGACCTCCATTGCAGAGTCAGAAAGCAGAGTGCTGTCTGTACTGTTGTTAGAGGCAGAGTGGGGTGGGCCATAGAGGAAAGTTCCAGAACAACACTTTGAATTTGCTTTTGAGGGATGGTCACTGATTTGAATGTCCTATTGTCCTTTGACCCCATTATTGAAAGAATGGATGAAAGAATAAATGAATGAGTGGCAATGTTCTTTCCAGGTTGACACCAAGGAGGGCAAACACCGAAGTTACATCATTTTCACCAGGTTACTTCTGTATCTGTAGTGTGCCTGCTTTATATAGCAGGATTGATTCTCTACTGAACTTTGAAATCCAAAGTGTGCATTGTGGCCCTCACCTGAGAATCACAGGGTGTAAATTAATTCACCCTTGAAAGTGAATGAAAGCTAGGTATTTTGCCTGTCCCTAAAGATAGTCCTGTTTTCCCAAAAGAATGGGCCTCTGGTGAGTGAGTAAATAAGTCGGGGAGTTGGTTTAAAGTAGAAGCTCTCCCAGTGTCTCCTCCCCAAATGGAGGCTAGCTCGCATTCCAGCTCCTGACCGCTCTCCCTGCATCTGCACACTACTTGCCCCTTGGGTGGGAATTACAGGGGTCTTTTGGGGGAGGGAGGTTTCCTTAGTTCCTTGAACCTGTTCAGGATCTCAGAAGTAGTCACCTACATGTACTAGAGGAGGTCAAACCTGATGCTAAAGCTCTTACCTTCCAGCACTGTTCAACCTAAGCTAGAGTATTCAAAAGAGCAGTGTATAAGGAAGGGTACCAACAGAGTGAGTTACTTATCCCTGGTTACAATAAAATTTAAAAAGCAGCTTCTATATTCTTACATTAGGAAGCTTATTTACCCAGTATCTTAGTGAAAAAAAAAAAAGGTGCATCCCATTTCCCTTAATCCTTGCAGAATGAAACACTCTGAGTGCTAGAGGCTAATTTATATTAAGCCCTTTGGTATGTAGAAGTACAAAGTCTCACTCTGACTTCTGTTTGATGAGATTTTATTAGTTGCTTATTCTAATTTCTTATAGTGTTTCTAAAAATTGCTTTTCAAAAGTGCTTTTACATTTGAATTCAGCAAAGCCTAATTGTTGCTTTCTGCTGAAAACCACTCACTGCCTTCAAACTCTCCATCCCTAACCCTCAATCAAGTTGAATATTTGAACACTGGAGGGAGGCCTGTCCTTGGTCCTTTGTTTTAAGGTAGAAGTCCTTTGATGGGGTCTGATTTTGTTTTCCAATCACTGGCTGCTTCAGAGTAGATTGTCAAGGCTACTGTTAGTTAGCAAGTTATGCAAGTTAGCAAGGGTAAGTGGATCACTTTAGCTGTTCACCAAGGAAAAGAGAAACGGTAAGAAAAGAACAGAGGGCAAGAATTGAAATTTAGAGAAATCTCTGAGTTAGAAAATAAGGGAAAAGATGAGATAAACATGACAGGAAAAGAATCTTGTGAAGATGAGACATTAAACTTGGAGTCTCCTATGCCAGACAGATTTGGCCAGGGTTATTCATACAATCAAAGAGAAATCTGATAAACTTTTCAACGAGAAACAAGTAGTGAAAAATATTGTGACACTGGACTGTTAGTTGGTTTTCTGAAAACACTCACATATACCATTCTTTCACTTAGAGAACCAAGTTCTACATGTTTTAGAAGGGAAAAAATAGTTGTCAATTAGTGGTGAAATACTTAAAGACAAAAAGTAGCTTTGGGATTTAACTTTCTTCCTTGCTGTCAGAGCTATCTCAATGAATTAAATGTCTATTTATAATGCAGAAGTCGTCACAAACTATCTCAATGAATTAAATATCTATTTATAATGCAAACGTAGCTTGTTGCTGACAGTGCTCCACATGGTATGTTTTTCAACCTGGTTGCCATGGGAATCAGTCCCTTTACCCCTGGCTGGCCTCTAATCATCAGCTCAGCATCAGGTAATTTCTGGGAAATGGAATCTCAATTAGGGTGGAATGGAACTTTGAGAGGAGCATTTGTCTCTGGGACTCTAGTAAGAGAGGCCAAGGTCTTCTCCCAGTTCTGAAAAACAAATGTAAATCACTGCTGGTCCTTGCGCTCTCTCACACCTTTGGTTCCAGCATCTCAGAGCAACACAGAATTGTCAGAATTGTGGGGTCTAATTTCCCAGCTAGTGCAAAATCTCCTTTATAGCAGGCCTGAAAGACAGACACCACAACCTCTTTCTGTACACCTCCAGGAATGGGGAGCGCACCCCTTAGGAGACAACCTGAGAATTCAAGTTGTTTCTTCCATCCCATTTTTGCCTGTGTGTATTCCCTTCACAACCATTGATTCTGGTTCTGACTCGAGTTACAACCCAGATGAAATCTCTTACACGTGATAGTTGTAAAACTTTTATAAGATGTGAGTTATCCTTTCTGAGTGCCCGAGATCTTGCTCAGTGGAGCTGCCTTTGCAAATACATCTATAAGTAGTTAATTTTCTCCTACCCAGGCTTTGGAGAAGGCAGTGCTCACGCCTACCCAATTCTTATTATATTCAACCCGAGCACCTCTTTTATTTATTTCATATATCTGTCATTATATAGAATGATTATATAGCATATTAGACAATGATAAATGATGTGGTGAAAACAAAGCAGAGAAAGGAGATGGAGAGATTTGTGTTTCGTAGGGAGTTGTTGCAATTTTAAAGAGGTGGCTGAGAAGACCTCACAGAGAAGGTAATATTCGACTTATGATTTGAAGGATGTGAAGGAGTAAATCATGCAGATGTGTAGGCAAATAGGGTTCTGGTGAGAGAGAACAGCGTGTGCAATAGACGTGAGACAGGAGAATTCCTCCTGATTTGAGGAAATGTGATTAGACTGCGGTGACTGGAACAGTATAAGCCAGGGAAGAGCAGAAGAGATGAGGTTAGAGATGTCACAATAGGGACCCAGTCAACTGAGATTTTGTAGGTCTTTGTGAGACTGTTGATTTACACTACGAATGAATGGAAAGCCACTCAAGGGGCTTGATTAGCCTTGCATTTAAATAAGACCACCCACTCTTCTGCATGGAGAATAGACTGGGTAAAAGCAAGGGTAGAAGCAGAGAAATCTGCCAAGAGGCTATGGCAATAATCCAGGGAAGAGAGGGTGGGTTTGGTCAGCAGGGAGCAGAGGAGGTGATGAGAAATGATTGGGTTAGTGATATAATATGAGAAAAGAGCCAACGGGATTTGCTGATAGATTGAATATGGGATATGTTCTATGAATACTTTCATTAGGAGAAAGAACTGCTTCGAATATTGCCTTAGTGTTTCCTCCCTGTGTTATTTTAATCTCATTTTCAAGAAAGAACATTCCAGTGACTCCCCACCCCAGTCACCACTTCTGGGCAGTTTGTCAATGTGTTTGTCATTGTCTGTCCAGAAACATTGTAAGCAAAACGCTCCCCTGTACACCTCAAGTGATATGACCAGAGGACAACGGAGTGATCACTTTCTGGGATCTCAACTTGCCATTTCTATTAACGTCATCTGAAAACACATTAGGCCTTGGGCAGTCAGATCACACTGTCGGCACATAAGAAACTTGTGGTCAACAAAAACCCACAGCTCTTTTTCACACCAGCTTTGCCAAGTCAAATCCTTTGTTGTCCTTCACTTGGGCAAGTGATGTGATATTTGGCTACTGATTTTTTAATTCAAACGTGACACTTGACATTCACTCCTGTTTGGTTAATTGGCTAGGTCCCAGCTGATAAGAAGTCATATGTTATCATTGGGAGTTTCCTTTACCTGCCTGCACTACCTCACTTACTGCTAACAACTCTGTGAGAGTCCATGCTATTATTCTCCCCATTTTACACATGAGGACATAGTCTGAGAGGTTAGGTAACAAAGAGCAAGGCCACCCAGATCATAGCCAAGGGCAGAGCGGAAATTAGAATCAAACTTTGCATAATTCTGAAGCCATATTCTCCCAAAGGAAGAAACCTTAGAAAGCACAGTTTCTGTAACATAGTAGTTATACAAGAAATATTTACTAAATTGACGAGGTTCACACCTTACTTTTAAATTGATTTTATTGATCTAACACTCATATTCACTTACTAATTGTTAGACTCTGTCCTGGTATTTTACACTTATTAAACATCTTAATCTTAACAATAGAGCTGAGGCAGGCGCTATCATTACTCACATTTCTGACAAAGGAGGGAATGAAGCCACATAAGATTAAGTGACTTGTCCAGGTGACACTGCAAGTGAATGTTAGACACAGGATTTGGACCCGGGCAGTCTGGCTCCAGCTTTAGTGTTTATAACCACTAAGCTATGCTGTCTCAGGCTATTCTGAGATCCTGACCTTGTGCTCTCAAGGGAAGGAGATGCCTTGGTCTAACTCCTTGTCTACTGCCCAGCACTAAACCTGAGACTTGAAATCTAATTCACCTCCCTCCCTTTTTCCTTTTTCATTTCCTTTTCTTATCAACAAAAGAGCTTTAGGCTTATTAAGAAGGGAGATTTGGGCATTTTCCCAAACTTAGTCTCCATCTCTCTCCTTCCCTCCCAGAACTCCATGCCTCTCTGCTCTGCTCTACACCAAATTCTCTCAACTTCCCTCACTAAAGTGGGAGCCAGTGTGATGAAACACTCCCTGTTTAGGGGAATTCCCTGAAATGGAAGTCACATGGGAGGCCTGGAGAAGAAAAATGTTCCCTCAGCCTTCTCCTCAACCCACAACAGGCCGTAAGCCAAACCATCATATCCGACTGCGGTAAATTAACTCTACAGTACCCTGGCTAGAGTCTCTTTTTAAACTGGGTGTGGAAAGGGTGTGTGGAGAATTCAAGCCATTCACACGAGTCAATGACCTCTTGAGAAAAACTTTCAGAAGGAAATCCCTTGTTATTTCAGAAAACCATTTTTTGGTACCATGTGTTAGAGGCCCAGGATGATCTATATGATGTCATGGGTTAGCAGAATGTACATTAGGAACTAAATTAATTTTGAGACAAATCATGAGTTTCGAAGAGTGGTATGTCATAAGAAACTTGTCAAGACTAGCCCAAAGTCCCTTGTTTTTTCAGGATTATTAGTCAAACTGTTAGTCCATTTTAACCCCTGCTGATCAGCCCTGGGGAGTTCATCAATTAATGTCTCATAGCTAAATTTGATTATATTTTTCTGGACACAGTGAGGAAATACTAAAATTGAAGTATCTTAGAATGAGAAGGCCGACCAGTGATGACACAATGCACAACTTTCTATAACATCTTTTTAAATGAAGGCTATAAGGGGTGAGCAGGGGACACATACGCTTAATAAGGAGTAATTATTTTAAAATATCAGGGTACTATAACGGTGAAGAAATTATTTTAATATTTTGGTATGAAATGTTTAATATGTAACATAAATGTACTACACCAAATTTTTCCTTAAGCCTTTGCATTTCCAAGAAAAGCACCACAGTTTTCTTCGAATGTAGCAACTATAGTAAAACCATACCTTCGATATACTCTGACCAATTTTAGATACAAAGAAATTATCACCTCCAATGTGATGAACCCTATACTTTCATTAATAAATCCCTGACATCTCAATAGCATATTTAGCAACAATACAACTAAGTTGGAAGCTAACTGATACCTCTGTGCCTTCTATAGAAGTACTTCTAAGTCTTTCTGTCACTTTGAGTTTAAGTAGTTAAATTTAGAACTAAAATATACAACTTTATATTTATCCCAATTACATTAGAGTAAGAAACCTTTGTTTTGCTTGATGTTCAGTTTTGCAATTATTTTTCTCTTGAAAAATAACTCAATTATTCACCTTCAGTTTTCATATCTGTAAAACAGGGGTGATAGTCTAACATTCCAAGTTTGTATGAGGATCAAGTGAAGCAGCATATGTGAAAGTGCTCTGTAATTAGAAAAGTATCGTGTCAATATAAAGTTTGATGATCACAACAAGGAGGATTGTTATTTTATGTGGTACAATGCACACAGATATCCCTCCAAGCTTGACTTTAACCCCAAATTTAGTCAATATCTTGTCTTTATCTCTAAGAAGGTGTTGGAAAGCACGCCTTTGAAGATTTATAATAATTCATTAAATGCACACATTTTGTATATGATAATTTAACCAGTTAAACTTTCAACTGTCCATACTATCAGCTAGTCCTTATTTCACCATCTTTTCTGAAAGGACAACACAAAAGTATTTATCAAGATCCTTGCTGAAGCCCAGGTAAATGATTTTTGCAGCTTTCTCTTGTAAGCCCATCCAAAAGGAAATGAGCTTAGTCTGGCATGACTTGCTCTTAATGAACCCATGCTGGTTCCTAGTGATTAGTAAGTCCCTTTCCAAGGGCTCAGAAATCATCTTCTTAATAACCCATTCTAGAAGTTTGCTGGGGATCGACGTCAAACTCACCAGGCTAGCATTTGTAGAGTCTCCTTGCTGGGTAGAAAAAAATCATTGTTTTATTTAGTCTTTTGGCACCTTTTCCTTTATCCACAGTGTTTGAAGATTACCAACAGAGGTATCCAAGCTTATAAGGCAGACCAAATATAATGCTATATCCTAAGCTGTGTACCTCTTTTCTTCATTTTATCTGAAGTGGAAGAACTCGTTTTTGGTAGACTATGTAGATACGCCCTCTGTGACTGAGGTCATCAAGTTTACAGACCATATTTTAGATATCCCAGTATGCCAATGCACAGTCTGTTGACGGTGCAAAAATGTTCTTTCTAGAGTGTGATTTACAAGAGTTCAGAGCTCTTCAAGAGCAGTACTTTGCAAAAGTCAACATCCAAATGAATTTCCAGTGAATTCTATTAAAATGAAGATTCTGATTCAGCAGGTTTGGGACAGACCCAGAGTTTAAGAATTTCTGTGCTTGCTGTGGATACACAGACTACACTTTGTATGACTAGACTCTAGATTAATCATTCTAGACCTTGTTTACAGACTAGAATCACCTGAAGAATTTTAAAAATTTCAAGGAATGTTCTACAGATCACATGAACCACAATCTCTGGGTTTGGGACCCAGGAATCAGTATTCCTAAAGATCTGAAGTTTATTCCAATGTATATCCAAGGTTGAGAACACTTCAAAACTATTTTTAATCTGCTGGCTAATAGTCTTCAGAATGACTCAAAATTTATCTCAAGTCATGCAACTGCCAAAGTGCATTATAGGCATATTATAAACACACGCATAAAGATTCTCTTTTCCATTAAAATGTTATCAACTAAGAGTGTTGCACATGCGATAAGCCTTAAGGGACTGCATTTCAAGGTTGGTGACTGGGGGTTACTTTTTGTTTCCTATTGCAACCTACTATTATAATTGAAAGGCCAGAGAGTTGGTGTGTGGGGGATGAAGGTTGGGTTAGAAATAGTTTTTTTAAGCAATAAAAACCTCACTTTCCCCAGTGGGTTATTTTATATAACATGACCACTTGTACAATTCAGAAAGTAATTTAGACATGGACAGGTTTTGACTTAGCTCAGACCTCTGTAGAGAACTCCACTTAGACATCTCTTTTTTGATCAGAAGGAAGACGACACATAAAAGAGAATATGCTTTATTGTTGAGCAACCCTTGTCTTTATTGATAGTGGGTCAATGACCCACTAGCAGAGGTGCGCTAGCCCAGGGAACTAAAAGAACTTGAGTCACCGAGTATGAAGCTGAAGTTTCAAAGACAAATCATTCAGAAATAGACTTTTCACTAAGATCTCCCAACATAAAGGTTAAGGAGAAACACTACAGAAGAATGAAAATGTAAGAGAGAGCAAGCGTTGGAATTTTATGGAGCTGGGCATTTCTTAGTTGAGCAATCCTGACATAAATCCTCTCCCTGGCAGCCAAGCAAAGGGAGAAAGCATATCGGTCTGCGGGTGGGGTGTGTGAAGGGCACCGGCTTGGCTGGCACTCCAAGTAGGGGCATACCAGAGGGAGAACAGCCAAGTGAGGCCAGGCTCAAAGGGGAACAAAGAGCAGATTGGATGGTGGCAGGTCTCAAAAAAGTTCGAGGCAAGAATCCTCCCTGGGTAGCATTTCTGGCTGGCGCCAGACCTGACAATCCTTTGGGACGGTGTGGAAAAGGGCCATTTTGAGGTTGCTAATAGGATCACCATTTTTATGCCACTGGCCATTTTGCAACATTGAGAGTCAGCTTCCAGCAAATCCCTTCTCTTTACATACTGGGTATAGGTCAGATCATCTAAAAAGGGAAATCCCTGTAGGGAGAATCTGTGGTTCCTAAATGCTTTTCAGCAACAGTCCAGTCAGATGATTTTCCAGTGACTCATCTCTTGGCAAACCTCCTGAAGACAAAGAAGGGACATGACTACCTTTACCTTTCCTTCCTTCCAAACTTAGCTCGGTCCTACTCTTGGTCCCATTCAAACTCACACACTTCTAACAGTTCCTTCTAAACTTACTAGCTTGGTGGTCAAAGAGAGAGAGAAAAAAATCCCTCCTGGTAACAAGTCGTAGTTCCGGATGCCCCTTCTGACACTCCAGTCTGAGGGGCTGGTCATATAAACGCCTCAGGTTACTTCTTGGTAGGCTGAGCTCACCACTCACCCTCCTCCTTCCCTGGGCCTCAGGGTTGCTCCTGTGCTGTTAGACTGCCCCCCCACCCCCCAAGGCTAACACACAATGATAGTTTTCTTTGTCCTTTGTTCTTTGTCCAGAAACAAGCCACACACCTTACCTTTTAATTCGTTTATTTTTCAATTGTGGTAACATTAAGATTCTCTCCCTCAGGGATCCCCGCCATAGGGCACATTTTGAGGCCACACAGCACACAAACAGTTCATTTTGTGGTGGGGTGAAGAGCATGAGCTTTGGAGTGAGCTAGTCCAGGGTTTGAATCCCCCATTCTGCCACTTACCAGTTGCATATCCTTGTATAACCACTGAACTCTCGGAGCCTGTGTCTCTCCTGATGTTGAATGGAAGTGAATGATAAAAGAATCCAATTCTGACTGTCGCTATGAGGATTAGCTATGACATATGTCAAGTGCCTTGCATGCAGCAGGTAATCAATACATGGCGACTTTATTTTTTCTTCTACAGCCTTTTTTTTTATTAAAATATTTTAAAATTTACATATACTTGCCATTAATTGTAATCCCCATGTATTCCCCATCACCATCTCACCAGTGCACCATCA
>JAGFMF010011408.1:1272096-1357519 GCA_019455555.1 Galemys pyrenaicus | reverse complement strand
GCATTTAGGTTGTTTCCAGGTCTTCCCTATTGTAAAGAGTGCTGCTATAAACATAGAGGTGCAGGTATTCTTTTGAATCAGTGTATTTGTGTCTTTTGGCTATATTCCTAGGAGTCTTCTACAGCCTTTTATCTCTGAATCTATACAGACAAAAACGAGTGAGTTTTCAAAGATGCTAATTGCAAACACAACTTGAAAGCTACTAAATCACAACTATTTAAAAGGAAAACACAGGAGAAAAATTAGAAAGTAATCACTGAAATAAGAAGAGAAATAACCTTGAGCTTTCTCTGGGTTTGTTCAACCTCAAGTTTTTTTCTTCCTCTTTAAACTGCAGTCTGGACAAACCTGGAAGACACGTCAGCCATGCTGACCAGCACGATAACCTTGGGCAAGTCCCTTCATTTGGTCAGGCGTAAGTTCCCTCAGCTGCAGTGAGGATGTCATGGGCTTAGGCACAGTGCAGGACCCAGCAACAAGAAGGTGCGCTCCTGAGTTTGTGCTCCAACCTACTGAGTGTGTGAATTTCTAGGACTCTGTTTATAAGGCTATCTACATCAGAGGGGCTTTTCCCACTATCTCTTTAACTGCTGTGTGCTTTGCTTTCTCAATAAGCTTGAGTTGCCCGATTCCCACCCATCATTTGAGCTTACTTATTTCAGTGACTCCATTAAGAGGACAGGAGCAGAGGAAACAGACACTAAAAGCGTAGGAGACCCTGCACCCCTGGCAAGCAGGGAAGAGAGAGACCGGACGGAGTCAGAGAAAAGTGCTTCCACCTCTGTCCTCTTGGCCCCTCCTCTACACCTGGTAGGAGCAAGCTGAGCAGCTCCGGGGAAAGGAGCACAGTGTCCAGCTAGCCCTGCTGCTCCCCCCAGTGGTGGGGCCCCGGGATAAGGTGAGGCGCAGAGAAGACGAATGGCGTCAGGGAGCCACATCCATAGTAATGATGGCAATAGGAAAAAGAATCCACAGTAGGCTCCTGGGAAGAAGGTATGATGTTAATGAATAAAGATAACAGGAATATTTGGTGAACTTATTCCTTTTAAGAGGACCGAAGTTCTGGGAAGTTTCCTAAGGAAGATTGGACAGTGAAAATTATAATCACAGTGACAAACATCATGGTGATTTTTAGTGGGCTCATGTAGAAGGAATAATCATGCTTATAAAAGCAAACACTTATTAATCACTCCCTACAAATTGGCACTAAGTGCTTTCTATGTATTTTTGTACAAAATTCACCAAGGGACTTGTTCCTCAGAAATATTGAGTCACTTGCTGATGATCACAGAATTATCAAGTGACAGAGCTGGCATGAAAATACAGGTCTGCCTGAGTCCAAATTCTGTGTGCTTGTCCCTCTACTGTGAGGTGGTGATGGAGATAACCAGCCACCAAGCTGATTAGGACACCCGTTTGCTTCTACTCCCTGTCAGCAGCAAAAGTCTACAGGGTTAGCACAACTGACTCGCTACTATGAGACCCGCCCTCCATCCTTAGCCATTTGTCACCAGTCCTGGACAAGGGGGCTTCTGGAAAATAGCATGCTCCCCAACCTCCACTAAGATGGCAGTTTCCCCACCTAGTAGAACAGTCTAGTACCCAGAAAACCAGGTGTGTCATCTTCTCATAAATGTGAGAATTGAGGGACAAGAGGGATGTTCCTTTTCCTTAATTACAAAGGCTTGAAATTAGACCTTTGGAACATTCTGTTCTTTATCAAAATGTAAATACTTGTTTTGATTCATTTACACCACAGTGTGAACCTTTTAGTTCATCATTTCCAAGAAAACTAGTGTTTGAGACAATTTAGCTAGTTAGCATGACAGGCAAAGTCCTTCATAACCTCTAGTCCCCTCGATTGCCCCACTTCAATCCTAACATCTCTCATCACACTCCATCCCAAACCGACAGCTTCTATATGTCACTGTTCCATCTACCTGGAATAATCCCTACGTCTCTTTTCCTCCTAATTCTTACTCATCAGTCAAAATTCAGTACAGATGCCAGTTCCTCTCAGTAAGTCTCTACCCCCACCGCCACTCCCACACATAGCTCTACAGCCTGGCTTAGGTGACTGCTCCTTGTGTCACTAGAGCAGCCTGTATTTTCAGTTGGTTTTGTATCTATCTATGTAATTATATTTAAATTAGATATAATTATGCATACTATATGTGTTATTATTTTTGGCACATACTATATTTCATTTGCATATCAAATACTATTTATTTAATACCAATAAGAGTAGTAATAAGAGATGCATATGGTTAGAATATGTAAAGGGTGCAGAAGATTATGAACTGGAAAGCAAACCATTTCTCTTCCTTCCGCCACAATCATAATATCCAAAGGTAAACTCTGTTGACAGTTTCTTTTGTATATTTTGTATTTTTCAAGAAATGTTTGATGTACATACAAGAATATCTGTAAATGCTTTGTCTTTACATGAATAGGATCATATTGTTCTGCATCTTGCTTTTCTCATACTATATATTCTGAGGCATTTCCCATGTAAGTATAAATATTTGCCCTATTGTATTATTCAGTGAATGAATGCATCATCATTACCTTATCTGTTAAGGAGACTGTCTCTTTTATTCTGTTGTTGTTTTGTTCTATAATTGTTCTTGCTTTGGTTTTGTTTGCTATTAGAAAAAAAATGTTGCAATGAACATTTGTCTACAAATGTACATTTGCTTGTTTATATGAATATGCCCTGAGGATATATTCCTAGAGGTAGAATTTGTGGGTTAAAGGGTTTTAACTCTTTTACAATCTTGAGAAGCACGTCAAATTGCTCTCCAAAAGTATACCTACAAATTATACTCCAAATGATTGTGAATAAGAACTACTGCACCCCTACACCTTTAAAAGCATTTAGGTTTGCAGCGGTGTTTACAGGCTCCGCCCCGCTGCAATAGTTCTTTAAGACAGTGCCCTCTAACTCAGAGTCCAGTATAATGGGGTTAAGTAATGAGGGCTCTACACCGTGGCTGCACAAGACAGATTGTCAACAAATCAAATCGGCAGGTAATAATGCACCAAGGAAGGAACCGGCTACAAAAGCCGCTTGCAAGCGTGCGCCCTCTACTGGAGGGGTGAAGAAACCTCATCAATATAGGCCTGGTACTGTGGCATTTGGTTCGATTAGACATTATCAAAAGGCCACGGAGCTTCTGATTCACAAACTTTCTTTCCTGCATGTGGTGCGAGAAATTGCCTCAGACTTCAAAACAAACCTGCACTTCCAGAGCACAGCTATTGGTGCTTTGCAGGAGGGAAGCGAGGCCTATTTAGTTGGTCTTTTTGAAGACACCACCTTTATGTTGTCCATGCCGAACATGTAACAATTATCCAAAAGACGTGAGGCCCACATGTCACATATATGGAGATCGTGCTTAAGAATCCCCTCTGATGGGAAACATCTCATTCTCAAAATTTTTTTTCTTTTTCCTGTTATTGGCATTTCCAAACGTTAGGTATTTTTTCCTATGGGGTCAAAAGGTACCTACGTATATAATTTCAGGTGGAAAAATAGGGGATAGAATCAGGTATTGGCAGTTTTTCCATTTTCGCTTCTGTATGAATAATATAAATGTGGACACATAAAGCATCAATGCAAGTCAAAACGTTTCAGGGAACAAGTTTCAGCAGTTCAACTTTATAACAAGTATAAATAAACCTGTTAAATTTTTCTGGACAATGCCAGTATTTGGATTTTTAAAAGACAAGTAAATGTCTTATTGACAGCAACTAAATGGTGTTTGTAGCATTTTGATCATAGTAGATTCCATCCATTCATTATACTCTTCTGAGCTGTCCTTCATGCAAGTACATGTTTTAATGTTGCCTGTTTTCTGTGATGATCCTGTAAGTTTGCTATTAAGCTTAAACTATAAAAAAACTTAGGTTCTATAAAATGTTACCATGTTTTAAGTGAGATAGGGAAAATTATGTTTCATTTTTTAAATTTGTATTTAACTAATCACTAGCAATTCTCAGTAGAAAATTTATATCAATGGGACATGCATATTTATTTTTCTGTTAAAATTTTTATTCATCTTTCCACAAGATGTTTTCCTTTCACACATTAAAAAAAACCTGTGTGTCTGTATATATATGTGTATATAACTATATAATTCTTTATTTTAAAGAATTTTTAAAAATCCTTTGTTAACATGTGTGTACCATGTTTTTTCTTGCTTTGTCTTTTGATTTGTTTATTTTGTATTGTCATACAGAAATAACAATTTTTATGTAGTTAAATGTGTGGTATCTGGTTTTTCTCACATGCTTAGTTAGAGAAGTCTTCTTCATTGCAAGATTATAAAATAATCACCCATGTTTTCGTCTAGTACCTTATGTTTTTTCCTTTACTTAATATTTAAAATGTTGAGCAATCCAGAATCTATTTTAGTGCAAGGAGCATTGTAGGGACTCATTACTTTATTCAAATGGCTAACCAATTGCCTAATCATTTCATATTTCATAATGCTTACTGTCTATCCCACTAGACTCTAAAATCTTTGAATAAAATAATTCTACCTTTTAGTTGTCGTAACCCAATATATGACACTGTGCCTATCACATAATAGCATTTGCAGAATACATGTTTAGTGAATGCTAGATACTGTTTCTATTTCTTATGCTGGTGAGTAAGTAAAGTCTTCTTGAAGGCAATTAGTAGACTATATATGCCATATTTTGCTAACTCTACCACTGACTCAGTGAGAGACTTCTCATCAGCTTTTGCCTGGTACCTATAACCTCATATCCAAGCTAGGTGATTAAAAGGGCCAGATAGACATGACTGGAGTCTAATTAAATATGGCAGGCACATGGTAAAAAGGATACATAATAAAGTTCCATCTGTCCAAGAAGCCCCCTACTCCATAATTGCCAGTGCCTGAAATTCAATCTTTAGGACTTTATGTCCTTTATTAAGATGCAAATATCTTGTTGAGCTGGGTTTCTTTATTTGTTCACACCATTTTTTGTTACCTATTTCATTGCAAAAAAGCAAGCCTATGAAAACAAGTTTTGAAGGCAAGGCCTGAAAAGAGTAAAGCCTATCAGAGAGCAAGAGAGGGACCACTGAGGAATGGGGGAGCAAAAGGGGCATGGAGGAGAGTACTTAGAACATAAGTTCTAATGATGGCATTTTGATATACTAAACTTTCTAATCACAAAATGTATCATCCCACTCACTCACCTCTCCCTTAACCTCAGCAATCCAAACTCTCCAGACTCATTGGCTATATTTGTAGGGGACAATTTAGATAAGAGAAGATTTAATCAGTCTGTTAAGGGCTAATTTATTTGGAATGTTTTTGACAATTTTCTACTGAAAGAACATATGGTTATTATATTTTCAGAAGTTGAACCAAGATGGCATAAGAAAAGATTCTTTGATTTGTTCACAAGAGGATCATCTAACTAAGAAGAGGCACACTAATCCCAGTGGTACAGGGGAAAACTGGTATACCCATGGGATCTCGGAGATCAACACAAACTGTCACAGAAAAGAAGAGACATAAAGCAGAGGCATGGTTCACTGACCAGAAGATGGTTGGAATGAAGTACCTGCAGGCTGTGTTCAGCCTGGGTTCCTGAAGAAGGGAAGCAGAGATTGTGGGGAGCCATACACCCTGGAAAGAGGAAAACCTTGTGGAAAAGTTGGGGTGCTCCACACAGGCTAAGTCCCAGGTAGAGATAATAACAGAGGAGACAATGATCTGAACTCCCCTATTCCACTCCCTGGGGCTAGTACTTACCTCCTGGGGTGCACTGAGAGTTAACAGACTGCAAAATCTCACCCCAAACACCTGAGAGAAGGAATATCATGCTACCACAAACATGAGCAAATCCCACCACAACTCATCCTTGTCAATGTCTGTACCCCTCCAAGTCTCCCTTCCACTCTGCTGACTCAGCAAGTACTAAACAGATCTGAATACAGACAGAAGCCAACAAAGGCATAAATATATAAGTGAATAAATTCATAAATACATAAAATCAACTAAAACCATAGTATCACCTGCCAGAAAAGTAAAATAGTTTAACCTCCCCACCTCCCATTATTGGTAAAGATAATGAAAACAATAATAAAATAGGGAGACCTCTAGTAGCAAAATTGGCACACAAAAATATATACAACACAGAGAAATACAGGACTTCAAGAGACATCGCAAGGTCCAAACAACTCTCCAGTATCCAAACACACAAAAAAGATGGAAGATTAGATCACCTCACTAGAGCATCCAGAGCTACTATAATAAACTCAAAGAGAGAGAACAAGACTCAGGAAACAAGTCAAAGAAATACAAGAGAAATCAGAAAAGCTAATCCAAGAACTACAGCTAAAATCACAAAAACAGATTCCAAAGCTCAGAAATAAAATCAGTGAGGACATCTTAGAAATTAAAGCTTTAATTAAAAAACCAGAATATCAAGGTAATTAGCTCAATATATGAGACCAAGAACTCTTAGAGAAAGTTATAGAAGTAGAATAGATCAAATGCAGGATCAAATCACCTTGAAAATAGTAATGCACAAAGGACCCAAGTGGAAGAAGACAGAGAAATAAGATTTTTTAAAAATAGTCAATTTGAGGACTATCCTACATCACTGAGAAAGAATAATGGGTATCCGAGAAGAACAGAGAGAAAGGGGAATGGAGAACTTATTCAAGGAAATAATAGAGGAAGACTTCCTACACCTGGGGAGAATTTAAATATACCAGTCCATGAAACTAAAAGAACACCTGGATACCTAAGTAAGAAACATAGTGATGAAACTAGCAAGAGTTCAACATAAATGAAAGTGACTATGGGGGAAAAGTAGGTAACTTATAAAGGTACTATTAAAAGGTTTACATCAGATTTCAGCAGAAATGTTATAGGTAAAGAGAGGATGAAATGACAACTTCCAAACACTCAAAGATAAAAACCAGCACTCAACAACACTTCGTCCTGAAAAACTAACCAAATTATGGAAACAACTTTAGTGTCCAATGCAGAGGTGCTAACCTCCTGAAAGAAAGCATTGGCATGCAGACTGCAAAGTCAAGGTGCTGGAACTCCAAAGAGGAGGGATATCAGTGTGCCACAAACATGAGTGGAAACCCCCTCCCTAGCAGCTTTTACACCAGCAGCTGTTCCCCTCCAGGCTTTTCTCTACCCCTCTGACTCATAAGACTCCAGAAAAGTAAAGTAAAAAACCCAATAAAAAAATGGGCAGAAGAACTTAAAAGACACTTCTCCAAAGAGGACATACACATGGCCAACAGGCACATGAGAAAATTCTCAGCATCCCTCATAATCAGGGAAATGCAAATTAAGACCACAATGAGGTATCACCTTATACCAGTAAGGATGGCACACATCAAAAAAGCCAACAACAATAAATGCTGATGAGGATATGGAGAAAAAGGAACCCTGCTACACTGCTGGTGGGAATGCAAGTTAGTCCAACCAGTATGGAAGGCTATATGGAGGTTCCTCAGTCTACTAGGGAGGGAACTACCATAAGATCTGGCAATCGCACTCCTAGGAATCTATCCAAAGCACACAAAAACACTGATCCAAAAGAGCACCTGTACCCTTATGTTTATTTCAGCACTATTTGTAATTGGTAAGACCTGGAAACAACCCAGATGCCCCAAAGTAGATGACTGGATCTAGAAGATGTGTTACATATATACAATGGAATATTATTCAGCAATCAAAATGACCATCTAGGGCCATTTATAGAAACATGGATGGAGCTTGAAGGAATTATACTCAGTGAAACAAGTCAGAAGGCAAGAGAACAATATCGGATCGCTTCACTATTAGGAGGAATAGTGAAAGAGCAACAACTACAAGAACAACAAAAAAAGAAGAGTAATCTCAAAGAAATGGGCAATTAAAACCAAAAACAAGCAAACAAACAAAAAAACCTCAACAAGACCAAAAGGTCAAAGATAAACCAAAGGGACNGGGGGGGGGGGGGGAGAGGGGAGGGCGAAGACAGGGATAAGGGCAGAAGGAGCACAAGGGACGGAGGTGATGGTGCATGGGTGAAATGATGGTGGGAACTCCCTGGGGAATACAAATGATGTTGAATATAATTAAATAAATCTAATAAAAAAACAAACACCATATTGCTACCAGTCTGTAAAAAAAGTAAAATAAGATAAAGTAAATATTAATTCTAAAAAAAAATAGGGAAATCTAAAGCAGCAAAATGGGAAGCCAATGAAGTATAACACAGGACACCTTAAGACCTCAAAATCACAAAATGAGAACAACTCTCCACAGTACAGTGACAAAGACAAGGAAGTTTTTATTTCTCTATAAGAGAGGTCAAAATTGGTATATTATAAAGAAAATCAAAGAGATGGGGGGAAATGAAGAAAATCAAGTCAAAGTGACATAATAAAACCCAGAAAAGCTAATCAGAAATACAATCAAGCCCAGAAGAACAAATGAATGGCCTGAGAAATAAATTCAATAACACAAAATATAATTTGAAGCTTAAATATGAATAACAGAGATTCAGGATATAAAAAGTTCAATGGATGATATAAAAAATTCTAGAGAAAGGTATGGAAGCAGTATGGAGGACAAAATGGAGGACTAAATCAGTGACCTCCAAGATATACAAAGGACCCAGGTGGAAGAGGGAAGAGAAATACAAAGTCAAAAAATGATATTATATTTTCCTTGAAAGAATGTTCTAGATTCTGGTTCCCACTGTGCCTACTTATTCTCTGTTTGAGGCCAAAGTTAACGACTACCTGATTGAAAGTACTTTGGATAAGGCAATGAAAAAAGTCAGAAGTCAAGATGAACCTCTGTGTTTTTCTGATCTGGGATTTTTAAACACATATTTTGAAATTTCTTTATCCCTTTTTTGTCTGATTGAAAAGAAACCCGAATTTTAAGGATCTTAAATTGATGTGTCTTGTGAACCTGATCAGCACCTGGATCTGTTTGGGTTGACATTGTGAGCAATGGGGGTTAAGAAAGCCATTTTCCTGGTTTATTAGAATCTCTCTCTTTGGGCCCAGGTCATTCCTTATATGCCCTGGTCACGTCGGTCTGAGCTTCTTCCTTTACAAGCTGTTTCTCATTTCCTAGTTTGTGTGAAAAATTGGCCATAAAAGTCTGTACATGAGCCACTTGTTTATTGCTAATCCATCCCTGGAGTTTGAAGGGAATGAAATAACTAATGGACTCTGAAATTAAGCCCTTATTAAAAGTGTAAATTCAGTGGAAGGTGCAGCATTTGAGTTAATATCCATTCATATCTTAGCATGAATTAATGTTTAGAGTCTTCCCTACAGAAACTCTGAGAGCGCAGTTTAGGAAACAGCAAAAAATAGAAATGGAAATAGGACACTAGACCCCTGGGTGAGAGTACAACCAGACCTAAAAAGACCCCCAAACAAGAAGTAGAATAATACCAGGAAGAATGCTTACTTTTTCTCAAATCCATCAGAAAGCTGGTCTCGGAACTGAATGCTCTGGGACTTCCAAGTTATTTATTAACACTAGAGTAAATAATAATAACAATAGTAATGAGAAATGTTAGGTAATATTCCCTGTGATGAACCAGAATATTCCAGAAATTAAATTGAATTTAAATAACATTTATGGAGAAAAATATAAATATTTTTAAATAGCCTGTAAAATAAATATATGCACACAGATATTAAAAATATTAATACCAACACTGAGGATGCTGATACTAATGACAAGTTATATTTACTGAGCACTTATTTTGTGCCAACCACTGCATGCATCACAACTCATTTAAACCTAAACAATAATTCCTAGGAGGGAACTATTATACGCTCACTATTATTACACAGGAGGAAATTTAAGCTCGATGAGATTAGTTACTTGCCCAATATCATAATAAGCACAGTCCTCTTCCACTAAGCAGAGAACCAAGACTAAGTCAAGGGACTCTCTTATGAACCATCATGCTCCTTAACACTAGACCTGTGCTTCAGTTAAGTCTTATCTCCAGGCTCCAGGTCCATAAAAGTTCCTACACTGAACATAAATTCGAGTCATGATGGACCTTCCTGTATCTTGTGCTCCCTGGGTTACCCTTGCTCTTCTAAATACTTCAGTGTTCATTTTTGCATCCCACCCTGACATCTTCCTCCTAAATTGACAGATACAATTGAGGTGAAATATGTCTCTTGCATGGCAGGCATTGTCAGAGGTACCTTCACATTTGCTTTTTGCATTTAATATATCAAACTTTGAGGTATAAAATATCATCCCATTTTGGCCAATGGGAAAACTGTGACTAAAATAGGAATATACCGAAGACATGACAATTTGGAGGTGGGTCTGTCTGATTCCAAAATTTGAGAAGACTGATGGAATGGGAATAATTTCTACCCCACAGTAGTACTTGCAACATTAAAAGAAGACTACCTAGGTCACTGTATACTAATAATAAAATCTTGAGTAAAACTAACAGGCAGATTAGGCATGTATTTGTATTTATATCAGCCCAGTTAGGTGTTTTCTTCTTAATCCCCCTATGCCCACCTCCACCCAACACCACCAACATAGGACTAGTTCAATGTGGCCCTTTCATAAAGATAGTGTTAAACATACATTGGGAAAGTTATATGGAAGTAAATGAAAGGATCTACCTAGATCCTGAAGCTGGGGGCAAAGTTTCTGGAAAGAACAAATGAGTCCTGGAAGAGGCCTGTTGGTTCAAACCCAGTAGGAACTGAAATAATCCTTCTTCACCCAGACATGGTAACCACAATAAAAGAATGCCCCCTTCTCTCACTCCCCAACATTCATGAGTTAAGTCCTTTATTTCTAATTTAAATAAATTAGAATAAGAACTCAGACTTTATAACATAGAGAATTATATATACCCAATCACTTAATGAAAAATTTATAATTGAAGGATTGCAGTACCTAAGTACTAGGAGCATTACAGATAAATTTTATTAAAATTTTCCTTTCGGATACCAAGCACCCACTCTCAGTTTTATTCGACAAGGACTCATCAGGTGTGTTTGTTAATTTTAGAGTGAATCTGAAATTTAAGCTGCAATTCACCTCTGCCTTAGTCTTTGATGAGTCTACCCTGACACTACAAAATACTCTTTCCCCATCTTCACCAAACTCCTTGACTAGAACCACTTCTAATATGATCTGACTCCATTAAAAGTTCTGGCCTTAACACACTTAACACACTGGATTCATGTCTGATCTAGAATGGAGGCTCTCGGATCTTTAGAAAAAGTTGAATTGGTAAGCCTGTGATGTTCACAAGTTTGAATTTTAGAACATTATTTTTCTATTCCTTTTAAGTAGAATCTCTAAATAAAGGCTACTTCAATAAGTGTTCTTTCTATGAGGAGAATCAACCTATCAAGTTATCTAAGATATTGGTACATTCTTTACTGCATCTTGATTTAGGTATTTAATATAAAAAATGTTAAAAGTGATCACATGTCATATTTTTTGTAGCTTATTAGAATCCTCCTTTTGAGTCTACACATTCCTCCCAAACCATCATTTTGTGAGTTGTTCAATGTTACTCATAATTCGAAAGTTTGCACAAAGCAATCCTTGGACGTTCTTTCTATATTGAAGGTGCAGTATAGTTGAAAAAGAGCAAAGTTTGCCTATAGCAAGCCTATAGTTACTAAAAGTGGACAGGGCTCACATGTTTGTTTTTTCCTCAGCCCCAAATCCTCATATATGGCAGAAAACATTTAAAATTCATATTTCCACAACAGATATTAAAAACAAGGAATATAATTGGCACAGCAAATCTGAGTAATCCATCTCAGTTTTAAGGTGGGGCAAATAAGATAATGGAGAGAAGTATTACTTAAAGTCTAAGTAGTACAAGATCTATGAGTAGGGTAGATAAGACTCTAGATGATCTCTAAGCCCAAAGAAAAGGGATACAAGCAGTATATGAAAGACACAAAATCCTTTTGTGTTAGGTATTCCTTTTTACCAGCTCAGTGGCTTGATCCATTAATCCTCCCCTATCCAACTGTGTCAGGAAGTAGGTAGCAGAAATAGTTACTTACCCCAGGCTAAAAAAAAATTCATCATGGGTGCTTGAACTGGAGAATGAAGTAGATCCAACTGGTTTACTACGTCCAGGAAAAACAGGAAGTTCCCATGTCCAGAAGATGGAGTACCTACACATTCAGCAGTATGTCCTGTCCTTTATTAAATTCTTAATGAGTGTCCAGACTGTAAGAAAAAAAATCATCTAGAGGTAAGCAGGAATTACAAAAACCCAAGATTAGCACTGATCAAAATCCACAAACTTTTTTGGGAAAAAAACACCAAAAAATGGAGTCACCAAACTAAAAATATCAAGATTAATGCCCCAAAAAACAAAAGGAGTAAGAGTTAAAGAACAGCACAAAAACCTGAAAAGAATAACTGATCTATCATACAGTAATATAAATTTAAAAATTTATCACAGTTGACAAAAACAAAAAATTTCAAATAAAAAGCATATGTTGGGCCTCCATGGTGGCACAGGGGTTAAGTCTCAGCACTATCAAGCTATCACCAGTCACTGTGGCATGAATTTGATCCCCTACCAGGAAGCTAACCCACATATGGAGCAGCAGACCTCTCTTGTCTTGCCAGCTGCTCCCCTCAGCAGTGTATTTCAGTAGTTCCATCTGTTTTGCAACCCACACTGTCTCTGATGAATCCTCTCACCAACCCCCACCCCACACTTCTGGCCTACATCTCAGTTCTTGTATACATAAATAAAAATAAATCTTAAAAAATTAAATTAAAAGCATATGTAATTACCAAGAAAGCTAGTTTAATTAATATACATATATAAATATATCCATGCCTAACACAAGTACTGATGAAATTTCAGAACTCCAAGGAAAGAGAAAATAAAATTTGTGTGTTTCTAAAGCAACAAATAGGCTACCAACACAGGAGTAATAATCAAGCTAGTATCAGGTTGCTCACTAGCATTACTTAACATTAAGAAAAAGTAGTGAATTAGCTTCCATAAATAAGAAAATATAATTTGAAGAAGGATATTATCCTCAAAAAAAGTAACATTTAAATTGCTTGGAGCTGTGCAAAATGAAGAATGCTTTTTAAACAGGGCATGCAAAGACTCAAATATTTCATCAACCACAATTTATCTTTGAATTACTAGAAGATGTAGCAATTTCTAACAAAATGAAAAATTAACCCAAGTGGATAATGTGTAGTAAAAGAAACAATGGTGATCAAAGAATCTCATGAAAGTTTTTATTAAAATTAAATTTTTTCCAAGTTTTTATTAATAAATAATTGATATATATCACTGTATAAGCTTAAGGTATATAGCATGTTATTTTGATTTAAAGTTTTTGTGGAATGATGACCACAATAGGTTTAGCTAACATCTATCTTCTCGTTTAGATATCAAAAAAAAAAAAGAGAGAGAGAATGGGGGAGGGAATTCTGCTATGATGAGAACTTTTACTCTTTAACAGCTTTCCTGTATATCATACAGCAGTATTACCATTGTTCATTTCATCCCTAGTACTTTAAACAATTACTGATTGAAAAGTAAATATAACAATATGAAACTAAATCCTTGATGATTTCTACATGGAAAATTCTGGGGTTTAGGAAGATAAACTATAGCTATGGCTGTTGTCTTTTTGCACATGCGAATACAGATGATTACAATTTCTTGAAAGGATTGGAAAATAAATAATTGCTTAAGAAATTAAGGGTATCAAGTAGAATATGAGATACAAAATATTCCAAAAAACTACAAGAAATCAAAAAATAAAACTCATAGAATGCTATCTTTGTATCAGTTACTAAAAATAAAAAGAAAAACAAGATCATGATATTCGAAAAGATAAAACAACATGACAGGGATAATCACAATAATCAATGATCATATTAAATCTGAATTATTAAATCTTCTTATTAAAAGATAACCTCAGGTTGTACAAATAAAATTGAATCATATTCAGTTTTAAAAGATAATTTTTCATATGTTGGCACATGGAACTTGAAAATAAATTTATAAAGAGAGGAAGAAAATGTTAACAAAAATAAAGTAGCTGTGACAACAGTTTTATCAAGTAACAAAATACTAAAAAAAATAGAAGTATGTATAAGAGGGATACTTTATATTGGTTAACTCATTTAGGAGGAATGCCAATTATTAGACTATTCATAAAAGCATAGTTTTCAAATGAATAAAATTAATATGGATAAGAAAATAAGAATAAATTGGCATTCCACAGCAACCTAAATGCACATCAACAGAGACTTAGATTAAGAAGATGTGGTCTATATATGCAATGGAATACTACTCAGCCATCAAAAACATGAACTCTTGACATTTGTGGAAACATGAATGGAACTGTAGGAGATTATACTCAGTGAGATAATTCAGAAGGAGAAAGGCAAATACTGGGTGATTTCACTTGTATGTGGAATAGAGAGAGGAAAAACAACAAAGGAACTGAGAAAACAAACTCTAAAAATCTAACTGGAGAATTAAGGCTCCTAGAGGAGGAGGCAGTGTGGGGATTGGATCAAAGGTGGCAGGGGACCCAGTGACTTAGGGTAAAGGACTATGGGTGCTTTGATGATGGATGTGGTGTGGTAGCACACATCTGAGGAGGTGTGAATCTATACCTCTAAATCATATACAGTGTTGTACATGTGTTACTTCCATAAAGAAAAAATACAAAAAATAAATAAAATTATATATATTTCATATAAATATATATCTATTTCATACAAATAGATATATATTGCATGTATATTTATTACTTCTTAATGACCCCAGATTAAAGAAAAACATCAAAATTAAAATTCCAAACTGCTAAGAATTTAACGAGAGCTATATATTAAAACCTATAGACTATAGCCAAATCAAACTCTAAGAAAATACCTAGACCTAAATAAATCTATTAGCAAACTCAAGATATTAGGGAAAAAGTGACAAGTTTAATAAACATAAAGTACAAAAAATATAAATATGAAAACAGTAATTTAACAAAAAAAGCAAAGAAAGAGATTATGTTCATCCACAAAGCCTGAAACTCTTTATTTGAAAAGGCAACTAAAAGAGTCAAAACTCGGAGAAAGTCTGAGAAAGGAAAAAAGAATGTATAAATAATATTTGGAATAATAATTAAAATAGCTATGTATATGTGGGATATTTAATATATTGTATAAAATGTAATTATGATTTTATGATAGCAAAAAATTTTAAATTAATATCTAATTATGACTTTTTAGGAAAACATGTAGTGCTAAAATTGACTCAAAAAGATGCAGAAAACCTGAATAGACCAATAATCTAGAAGACAATCATAATGTACCCCTAAAAAATGGAAAAGCCTTAACAGTTTAAATACACAAGTTCTATCAAACCCTCAAGGAATAAATCACTCTCATACTTTACAAAATATTGGAGAATAGAGAAAAAAGGGAATACTTTCCATTCATTTCTCAAGCCAACCATAACTTTAATGTTAAAAATTGGACAGATACCACAATAAAAGAGAGAAAAACATGGGGCCACTCTTGTTTATGAGCACACATGCAGAATACTAAATAGAATATTAGCACTTCAAATCCAGCAGTGAATTAAAAGAAAAATGCAGCATAAATCATGACCAAAAAGGCTTTTCTCATGAAATCAATATAACTTAACATTAGGTGATTTATTAATGCAATTCACATTAACAGATTGAAATATAAAAATTATACAATCACCTCAACGGATGCCCTGAATTATTTAATGAAACTAGTTGTTCCCAACATGACATAACACTATTCTCACAGACCTCATTTTAGTATTAATAAAACATTACTGTTTTTATACAGTGCATGTTACAGTTATAACACATATTTTCAAGTTATACTCTTCCATGTAACTAACATTTTATTGACTATTTTTCAATGTGGTTCATTGGGTTAATTTGTCTTAAAGATTTTCACTCTTTTCATTTTTCTTTCTCTAGTGTTTAGTGTTTTGTCTGCATTTTCTTGGAGTTTAGTTTCCATCTTATAATTCTTTTGATCTCTCCACTAAACTTTTATTAGCATTTCTTCCATGGTGCCCTAGAGCACTTTTCCATATAATTCAACAATGTTTCGACTCTTCAATTTTTTTAAGCATTTGCTTAAATAAACATCTACAAGCATATTATGATAAATAAATAAACTCATGCTAGAAAAATATCTTTTTAAAACAAGTGCCTCTCTGTGTCAACATAATTATTGAATGATTAGAAATTCATTCACTGAATTGATCCTATGAAACTTTAGGTTCAGATGAATCTTTCAGAACATATTTTAGCATTTTTTATTGACCTATTTAACCTTCATATTTTTGATGAAGTTGCAGTGAAACTGCTAGAATGTGTGTAAATTGGTTTAGAGAGCAATTTGACAGTATTTAATATTAATGAAACTGAAATATTCAGACCTAAAATTTCATATCTGAGAACATACCCTAAGGAAACACTTGCAAATGTATACAAGGAAATGTCTAAGGTTGTCCATTGCAGAACTGTAACTGTAATCATTTTAAAATAACTTATATAAATTTATCAGTGGGAAAATAGTGAAACAAATCATGGTGCATGCATAGGGTGCAACAATTATAAAGAATAAGATAGATTTGTATGTACTGACATGAAAACATCCCCAAAGACTTACCTTTGAATGAAAAAAAAATCAACACATATAGTTTGATACCATTTCCTTTAAAAATAAACCCCACTGGGCAGATGGATAATAGATGCTAGGTAGATAGATAACAATCATGTGGAAGATTATACTACACAAAAATTTTTACCTTGAAAAAGATGAAGTAGAGGATTGAAAAAAATGATGGCATAGCTTAACATTCTTACAGTGAAATAAGGTCCATTACTACTTGTGAAATTTAAAAAATACCTTAAAAATTAAACACACACATAAATGACAAGGGGGCAGTCAGGGAATTTACTTCAACTCTCACATTTTAACTTAAATGAGAGAACTAGTTAGACAGAAACTGAGTGACTGTTTCAAGGTCACACAGTTAATTAGTGGCAAAACTGGAATTGGAATCCAGGTCTCTGGTCTCACAGGTCACAGAGGACCACGTAGGAAGTATCTCCATTATTATTTAGAATCCCACTTGTTCCATCCAACAATAGAAGTCATTTTGTAATGTTACTGGGATTGTCATTTTGGGATTATTAGACCAGTACCTTCTTTGTAAATGTTATATAGGCCAAACAGAACCTTTTGGCCCCTGTAGAATGGAACACAACAAAACATCATTTTCTCCAACCACCTATTAACCTTAAGACAAATTACCTTGGTAATCACAATACTGGATGTTTTCTCTATGATGTACAAAGGAAAAACAATTCACAATAGACCTCATCTAATATCACATAGTGCTAAATGATTGCTTTTACTAAATATGTTTCTGTTGGGGTGTTAGTGTTTGATTTATTTCCAAAGTCAGCTGCACAATTCTGAAAATCTTTTCATTTATACCTTATGAAAACTTCCTTAGGTCCTAAAACTTGGTCTTTAGGTCTATTATTGAAATAATAGATTTTTTTTTAAAGTATACATTTTTTGGATGAACATTCGGGACCCTCCATCATGTGGCCCCAGATAACCTTTGCAGGAATTTTTTGTTCTGCTACCCTACACTAATTCTTACCTTTAGTCACACTGCACCAGGTTACTTAGTGTCTTGGGGGCCCATTTTGTTCATTCTTACCCTTAGGACATTATTCATATTTGTGTTGTCCTCAAATTTGGAATAATCAACCTCATCCATCTACCCATTAGTGAAGAAAGAATAGCATAATGGTTAGAAGTTCAGGCTCTCTATCAAGGCTGGAGGTCAAATCCAATTTTCACACACTGAGTGAAAATTAGAAATTTATTTAACATGTCAGATTCAGGTTTTTCATCTTTAAAATGGCAATAACAATACCTACCTCATATAGACACAGACTATTGCTCCCTTAGCACAGTGTCTAAATTATGGCTATTATTACCATTATGCATCTCTTAGCAGTCGCTTCTTAACCACTTTATCTTCAAATATATGCCAGAACACTGTAGTCACAGGCACATGTAAACTTATGACCTTAATTGCTCACAGAGAATATGCATGGAGAGAGGCTGATTCTTATTCCAGCAACCCACCAACTGGGTCAATTGTTGTCCAGCAACATTGTGATAAAATCTTCCCCAGCTTCACACCTCCAAGAAGTTGAGGTCTCACCTTCAGTTCTCAGCACCATTCTGCGTGAACTAGAAGTCTTTAATAGCTGACTGCAAAGACATAGGAGACTGACTAGGTCAAAAGTACTTGCAGAAGTGGGGAGAAATTAAAGATGTCACCACAAGCAGCTGCGTCAGACTTGGGACTTGTTAAGGAAGAAGAAGAGTCCCTTCTACTCCCAAATATCTCCCTATGGGTCAAATTTCTTGGTGCTTTAAATTTTATCATAGAATTTTTTTCCTTAAATCATTGTTCATTTTTGTATACTCATTGGTTTTTGCCCTTAGGTGTAGCCCCAATAGTTCTTTAAATGTGAAAGACCTGGGATTTGGGGCCTTGTGCATGAGTTTCTTTTAAAAAATTTGATTGTGAGCATAACATTTGAAAAGAAGGACTTGCGTCTCTAAATTGAATGACTGGTCTTCATTAAAATGCAAATATTTCATGAAAGGTACAACATTACATTGTTTTCATCCATTCACACCACAGTGTGAATTTCTGTATCAGGTCTGTTCCAAGAAAAACAACCAGAGAAAACAAGCTTTCAAAAGGGAGATTAAAGAGAAGAAAAGGTCACTGCTATACACATGTGTACCCACCCCTAGGGAGAAGTACACAGGAAGAGGGTGGTGGAGAGGACAGCACTTAAAGATCATGTTCTAATGCAGAGACATTTATTTACAAAGCAGGTTAATCAAAAAATGCATCCCACTTACTTCTTTATGTACCAAGGCAGTCTGAGCTCTCTAGCTTGATTGGCTATATTTGTATGGGACTATTTCCGCTAAAGGGGATTGTATTAGTCAGTTGTGGGCTAATTTCCTACTATGTTTCCCAGAATTTCAATGGGAAAGGGCATTTGGGCATTATATTTTTCTTTAAAGACAACAATTGAACCTGGTGATTCATATGATGAACATACCTCCCGCACTCCACAAAAAATAAGCCTATTTTAAAAATAAAGCAGTGACTTTAAGTATTTGCTACTCTTGGGAACCTGGAGAAGGATGAAGGGTTGGGGAACCTGGGAGCCGGGAAAGGTTGATTCCTGCAAAGATAAACCCTCACTTTTGGCCCTAGCTCATGGACTGCTAATGAGTCCCTCATATTTGTATCTGTTCTTACTGTAACACATTGCCACTATCAGCTGAGGTCTCTGAAGCCTCCAGAATATCATGAGCTACAGAAAGGCAGGAAATATTCATTATGGCAGATCTTCAACTCTGCATAGTATCTGGCACCTAAGAGTTACTCAATGTATCAATAGTTGAATGAATGAAGGAGCAAATGAAGGAATGAGTGATTGAATGGAAATCAAAAAGCCAGACTCATGTCATCCAAGGCCTGTGGTAGGAACAGAATGTTCTCCTGTGGGAGAGGGAGAATGAATTATTTGCTATCACCCAGACCCAGAGTGAATACAGATTAGAGACCTCAAGGTCAAGTACTACTGCAAAGCCCCTGGAGTTGTAACAATTAAGCAGAATGAATTTTCAAAGATTCCCATCCCACATTCCAGCCTTATGTATTCCTCAAACCCCCACACTCTCTTAAAGGATCAGAAGAAACAACAGATGTTGAGCTAGAAGAGTGGGATTCAAATCCTCATTCTGCATTTGCATGTTCTGGATAACTCACTTTGATCTTTGAGAGGCTCACCTTCATCATCTGCAGAATAGACATGACTAATAAAGTCTATTCTGCAGAGGTTTTTTGCAGATACAGTGAGTCATATGTATAAAAGCACACAGTAGGGACTTATAAAATGTCATAGCCTATCACGTATCTCCATCTTTCAGTGGTACTATTGGTTTAGATTAGGAATCCTTCAGCGCCTGTAAAATTCCTGGGGATAGACAGATATTTCATCAAGTCTGACATCTCAGATGTGAGCAGAGACCTTAGGAGTATGTGTGGGAGGAGGAGGGAGATGGATAAGAGAAAGGGGTGGTGCCACAGAGAAGTGAAAATAGCTGGGGGAAGAAAAAAAATGAAGCGAAGACCTTATAACATGTTACTTATGAGAGGAGTGAGAAGGCAGAAACAGGGTGACAGGACAGAGGTTGCCATGTGTGAATGATGAGGGGCAGTTGGTAAGTCCCAAGAGTAAGAAAAGCAGCACTCCTTGCTCTTTCCTTATCCCCTGGCTCCCAATGGCTGCCATTAAATAGGACCTTACCCTACTAAAAGGAAGTCAGCTGACACGCTCAACATACCGTTTACAAAAGGAGCAGTGATAACCTGCTACACTGCCCTTGGTAAAAGTACTGCTCCTCCAGAGAGTGTCCCAACCCTTCCCCTCCCCCTGGGGCCAGAAGAGTAAGAGTAAGAGGAGAGACTAGAGCTGTTGAGAGGAAGAAAGCCCATGGGTGTGATGGACTCATCTGACACCCACACCCACAATGGCCTTGAGTGGACTTGTGGTAATGTCCAAAATTACCGTTTCCTTTCAGCTGTGGTCACCCTCTAGGAGACTGAAATGAGACGTGAAAAGATGTAGGACCCATCCTCAGGCTTCAGAAGAGTTGGAACAGTATCTAAGATCTTTCCCCAGTACTCACAGAACAAGTCTAGCGGTAATCCTTAATTCCATCAACATTCCTACATGTCCTTAAAAGTCAAGGCCTACTATCTGTTCCCTTTGAAAATTCATGTTCCTTCTCAAAGCTCCCCTTCAGAGGCCTCTTTAGGGTCAGAGATAGCCAAGCGGTTGCCATGGGAACCTGCCCCTCATTTGCCTCTAATCACTTGTTCTAGTGGGATAAAGCTTCAACTCCCATTTCTATTAGATGAGATCACATCAATCAGCAATACTAATATCCTATAGTGTTTCTGAGAATTTGGGCTGGAAATAGCTTTTATGTTTTCTTAAAAGAAGCCAGTTGTTGGGTACCGATTGCATCACCCCAGCCTGTCCCTCTGAAAACCTCTGTTTGCGATATGCTTGAGTCGAGTCAGATAGTCATTATAAAATTTGAGTCCTTTGGAGTGGTTTGAATCCATCACATGTCAAAGTCAAAACTTTGATGTTGTCAAACTTCCAGTGGCTTTTTAAAACACAAGCTAGAGAAATACACATCTTGACTGATTTTACAAGTGAACTATTGCACATGAAGTTGTTCAAGTCCTACTCGTGCGGAACTGGACTCAGGTCTCCCAGTGTAACACACAGCATTGATTCTAAGAAAAGCTACATTTCCCGATTCTTAGATTTAGTCTGGGTGGAAGATGGGAAACCCAAGGCCTTTTTCCCTTGCTGCTCCCTTCTGTGTTTCGTTGCTGGGAGTTGAGTCCCCATGACAGAATTTTGAACACTTTTGAGTCCAGAACTTGGGGTGAGATGGAAATCACCCTGAGAGTGCTCTCCACTCTCCAGTTCGAGTATCTCTGGCTTCATGATAGAGCCCACAGTACTTCTCCCAGCTCTGTCCCCATTGACCCTCTCTCTGCCTTGCCCCAATCCCAGGCCTGAATAGCACTAAGCTCTCCAGCTTCTGACCCTCCTTGGTTCAGAGGCCACTCTGCTCCCCACACTCCCACCTTCCTGTACTGCCCCGTACAGAGCCTTGTGCCTAACACAAAGCCTCTTGTAGAGGCTTAATACTTACAGACAATACGGTAGGCGCATTTGCATTTTCAATTGGGGAAGAAATTGGGTTAAGGAGAACTTCAGTGTCTGAATCTTGGATAGGGAGGAGGAAGAGAGTAAAGGACAGGGTCTTCAGGGAGATGCCAGAATTAGTGGCCCAAGGAGGCTGGGCTTTGAGGACAGGGAGAAGCAAACAGGGGAGCCAGGGCCAGGAGAGGGGACTGGAAAAAGGGGGTGCATTTTGTACTAAACTGACTCTTACTAGTGACTTGTTTGTGATTCAGACAGCGTCCAATTCCCCAGCACTAAAAAAGCTGTGCCCCTTCCCCATTTTGCAAAGACATAAGGAAAAATGAGGAAGAAGGCAAACCCATGAGAGCTGTGGAATACTTTGTAGGGAAGAAACTTAGATCTATCCGCAGTGCAGTGAATTTTATTAGTGCGCATTATCTCTCCTGCTTTCAGAAAATAACAAATGGCCTTAATAGCTTAAGGCATCGTTACCAACAAAATATATACCGCAACTTCCTTATAACATTTTTCACTATAGAACAAAACTAGGCAGGTCCATCATGGACCCCATTAAAGGCACCTCAGTTACTGAAGTATCAAAAGCATCTTGCCATTAGGTGTTCCCAAAGCAAGAAACCTGAGGAAAGTGTTATTGAGATGTCTTGGGTAATGCAGTGATGAACAAAAAGAGGTGCTTTCTTTCCTTTGCAGCAATGACTCTGCCAACTGCTAGCAGCACATACACTGGTTAGGTCCTTTCTTGGCCAATAGCAACAAGTCTTTGGAACAAAGGTGGACACAGCATGAGTCAAGGTCAATAGTCCTACCATACTGAATCCAATCAAGGGTGTATGAGGAATTTGATAAGCTTACAAAGAAATAGCATGTATCTACATGCTTATTTATTTCCTGCTTACTTTCAAAAAACTTTGAGGTGATGCTAACAATTGATAAATTCTTGTTATAATTACACTAAAACCTGTTCATAAGGAATAAAAGCAGTGCAAAGAGAAGGACGTGGGGGACAAACAAAATATACTCATCCTCCATCTACCCCCTCCCCAGATTTCTAGAATGCTAAAATAATCAAGTATGCAACTTAGAACTGAGTTTCCTGGCAACCAAGGTGAAAATCAAAATACAATGTTAACACTTGGATTATAAATAGCACTATTCATGCCGTGCTCCACATGGATTTCTTCAAGATGTGACCCATTTGTCTCATAAGCAATTAAAAGGTTAGAAGTAAACTATAATTGAACTAGTATAGGGAGTTAGTGAGTCTTAGCAAAACAAATATTTTCTGTACCCCATTTCAGAGGGCTCAGTACACTATGAGGAACTATCAGCTCAGCAAATCTTCCCGGACATCCCGTGGACAATTATGCCTTTTTCTGCCTAAGTACTATCCAACCTTAGAGCTTCTTGGTCCTCCAAATTACTGATACTCAAGGAAAATACCTATCTGAGACGTTTCCCACATATTCCTTCTGCTTTGTAATGCTAAGAGCCAAGCCAAACGCTAATTCCTGCTAAAGAATTCCCTAGCATGATTCAGCTTATAATTTGATGGTGCCTGGGAATCCTTTGAATTCCCCATTGTGTATGCATACATGTCTAGTTTATCCTTCTCTTCAGAATTTGTGGCTTGTCCTGCCTCTTAGATGCAAAGCTCATACAGATAGTTTGTGTCAAACCCCCCCCCCCAGTAGAGTGTGGGGGTGTACTTCTGTGTGATGGGTTTCAGTCCTTTCATTGTCCGGCAGAAAAAAGGAGACAAGTTCACTGGCAGAAACAAACTTTTTCCTGGCCCTGACCTTGGAAGAGAATTTGTATGAGATTTTGTGTAGGGAGGAGCTTTGAGCAATGTAATACATGATGTCCTGGAATAGGACCAAAATATGGGAAGCCAGCTGCTAACACTACAGAAAACATTAGTTCACAGCTATGCATCTGGTGCTCATCAATCAAAATTTTGGTGAACTTGTGATGTATTGATGATTCTCCAAGACCATGAAAATTTTGCCTAATGCCAGACACACCCCCACCCTTCCATCACAACCAGTCTTTCCATGATTTTCAGAATCCGAGTTCCCCAAATTCCCACTTTCCACTCTTCTCTGGGTTTTAGCCAGAAATGCTAGATGTGATCTAAGCTATTCCTCGTGATAAACATTGAACAAAGAAGCTTGTGGATAGGGGTTTTGAGAGTCTCCACACCCTGAATAATAATTTTCAGTGCCAATGAAAAGAAGTCACTTATCAAGCGACGACCCTGTAACTCTTGGTCATTCTGTCTTACAGCCATTCCCAACTCCTTACCTGACGTTGAAGTCTTTTGTCTGTCCTGAGATGGGTTTACATGAAGGTTTTCCCTAACAAATCTCTTTTCTCCATTCTCTATCCAATACCCCAGGCTTTTCTTTGTTGTAGCTTCACTTCTTAACAAATGAGAGATGCTCAAATGGCAACAAAGACAAGGAAGAGGATATTGAACATGAAAGTTTGAGGGAAGAGTAAGGTTCAATTAGAGAGGGTTCTAGCTTTCTCCCTTTATTTGCTCCACCAGAGAAATCACCGAAACAAGAGATAACTATGAGGCAACCATTTTGGAACAAAGAAGGGGAAGGTCCTCCAAGACTTACCTTCCTTTCTGACTCTCTCTGCTCAGATAGTGTGCAAGTAAAGAGACCTCTCAAAGAAGAGGAATTATCTATTCCATACATGACATCATTTCAGCAAAATTAAAGTTTTCTAACTCCTAACTTTGCCCATGCTTGGGCCTTTTATTCTGTCATGAACACCTATCATCCTGGTTCATCTCCTCCAGAAATAAAGTACAGCTGGTTCTACACGTACAACTACAGCTGTGTGTCTTGAATGCTGCAGTAGGTTAAATAATGGGTCTTCCAAAGATATCCAAGTCTCAATACCTGGAACCTCTGAATGTTACTTTAGATGCAAAAAGATACTTTGAAGATGTGATTAAGTTAAAAATCTTGAGCTGGAGAGATTATCCAGGATTATTATTCATGTGGGCCATAAATGTAATAATAGGGTCTTTCTAAGAGGTAGGTGGACAAAACTTGACTATGGAGAAGACAACATGACACAGGCAAAGAGATTTGAAGCTGCTAAATTGCTAGCTTTAGGGATGGGAGAAGTGGCCATGTGCCAAGGGATACAGGGAATGCAGGCCTTAAAGCTAGGAAAGATATTCCTTTACAGCCTCTGGAGGGAGTATAGCTCAAGGATACCTTGATCTTAACCCAGTTAAAGTAATTTCAGATGTCTCACCTCCAGAACTGTAAAAAATTAAATCTGTGTTCCTTTGAGTCACTAAATTTTGTGGTAAACTGTTATAGCAGGAATAGGAAACTAATATGGTTGTTCTCTGTTCTGGCTGAAAAATTCACCCATCCTGCTTTCCTTCTCATGCCATCATAGATACCCCATGGGAAGAAAAACTCTGGAATCTATCTGAGAATATCTGAATAGTAGGCTTTGTTCAAATGGAAATTGTAGAGTACCTCAGGATGTCAGACAGAGATTAGTGAAGAAGAGGAAGGTGATGTCTGAGCGAAGGCTACAGGCAGACTGAGGGGTTATTCCTGGCAGGGATTTACAGCCACATCAATTGAGGAAAACATTTCAGCAGCTCCTACTTTCCCTCCCTGAAATGAAAAAATATAAACCAGTGCAATCCAAAGAGACTGGGTTTTGGAAACGCAGATGAGGACTAAGTTGATGCAATTGCTTTGCCTGTGAGTTTCTGTTTCCCTCATCCCTTTGGTGTATCAGGACAGTGATTCATATTCTATGAGTCTCTTTGAGGAATCGGAGAAGACAAGGGACAGAATACAAACCCTCATATAGCTTAAAATAGTGGCCCTGTTGCTTCACTTCCACTTTCTTTCTTGTCTCTCTTGCCTTGGATGTAGGTGAGGGCCTTTGTGTCACCTACACGCAGATACTGTACACCTTTGCATATCGTTCTGGGCTTAGATTTGGGAACATTAGATGGAGATCCAGAACAGATGTCCAGGACCTAGAACCACTCGAGTGAAAGACTACCAGACACAGTCACTGGTTGGCATGGCAACTAATTCTCATCTTCTGAGTCTGAGTCACCTGACTCAGGAGAGGGACAGACACAGCAGTAGGGCCTGTGCTGCAAGGTCTGGTTTGGGAATAGCAGAGATCAGACCTTCTACACACAACGTGGTGTTCTCAAAACTTGTCTCCGGGACTCAGTCAACCTTCATCAGGATTTCTTCTCCCAACATTGCTTATAGGAAAGACTAATGATTCAAAGACATGGAGGAGCTCTTTGGGAAGAAGATATTAGAGTGTGGGAATCAGAGTTATCCGAGAAGTGCCCTAGTACCCTTGGATTAGGGAAGAAGTGGAGTTTGAGAGACTTTGCCCAGATCTTGGAACAATTCCTGTAATAAGTCTAACAGAGGAAGACAAATCCCATATAGTTTCACCATACATGGAAGACAACAAAACAAAATAATTGAACAGAAAACCAAAACAAAGACAGACTTAGATTATAAGAACAAAATGATGGATACCAGAGGGAAAAAAGAAGGGGGTAGGTGAACTGGGTAAAGAGAGTTCACTTAATAGTGGTTCATGGAAACTTTGGATGGCAATGATAATGTAGTTTATGCAAATCTCAAAATATAATACCTTACACTTGAAACCTATATAATGTGTTAGACAAATGTCAATATTGGTCAATAATATTATTTTAAAAAGGGAGAAAATTAGAACCGGAATGTGGACAACTTGAGACATTTCTTAATCTGTATTGCTGAACTGGATGATTAAAATCACTCAGTCACATCAGAAATAAATACTGCTTTGCCATCCTTGATTCTCATGCTCTTTTAATAGAGTGAGTGGGTCACAGAATGGGGAAGGGCATTATTTGGCTGTGGCTCCAGTCTTTGCTTTTTGAGCAATAAACTCCAGTTTGCTCAAAGCTGGAGTTATTATCGAAGTTGTTGAAAGCGTCCTATGTCTCCAACTACATCCATCCACTGCACTTCCTACTTAAATCTTGTCAAAACTTGACAAAAACCGGGCCTCCCTGGTGGCACAGTGGGTTGAATGCCACACTGTGAAGCATCCGCTGCACAGCACTGTGAGTTCAATCCCGGGCCAGGGAGGAGACCGACATGGCGCAGCAGAACTCTCCTGCCTTGCTTGCTGCTCCCCTCAGCAGTGTGTTTCGGTCGATCTGCCTGTTCTGCTCCCCACTCTGTCTCTGGTGAATCTCTTACTTTCCGTGACTCTGGCCTGTACCCCAGCTCTTGTACTCATAAATAAATAAATCTTTAAAAAAAATTTTAAAAAAGACAAAAAAAACCCAAAAACCTTGAGAAAAACCTGCACTCCTTAAGAAAAAGCATGTCCCTAGGAGCCAGGCAATTCTGAGTTCACATCTTAGCTGTTGGGTCAGAAAAATGTATTCATTATTTATTAGCTGTGTTACTTTGGGCAATAACTTTCTGGTTCTGTTTGTTAATCTGTAAAATGAAGACAATAGTATACATACTGTGAGATCATGAGAATTAGCAACAATATATATAAAGTTATGGACATAATAAGTCATATCCAGTAACCCCAGGGCATAGAAGCAAGTGAATACAGTGAGAAAACCCTGAGTTCAAGTCCTACCTCTTTCACCAATGACCTAAGCAAATTCTGACAGATCGTCTGATCTTTATGAATGGACTCACTTTCTTTGTCTTGCATGGTCCTTCACGTGGACATTTTTTGCTCTTGTCTTTTAGGGAACTAATGGACTCATTTATCTTGGTATATACCTAAAAGTGCCATTGCTGGGCCATGGAGCACATATGTGCTTAGCTTTAGTAGAAATTGTTTGCCAACAATTTTCAAAGTAGTTGTGCCAACTTATTACCCTCCCTCCAGCAGTATATGAGCAATTCAGTTACTCTATGTCCTCACCAACTCCGGTATCATTTATCTTTCTCATTTAAGTCATTCTGCTGGATGCAATTTTTATTCACTTTCTATAAAATCATCACCCATGTTTCATAGTGGTGGTAAATATTGTCCACTTATTCACTTATTTATTTGAAAAATTTATTGATGATTCTCGGAGCCAAGTGCTGGGGACACACTCCTCAAGTTTTCAGTCCTGTGCTGATTTCCCTTCCCTCGCAGAGAATCTACCAGTCACAAGGCCAGTCAGTGCATGATGCACAAACTTCCTTGCAAGTTCCAAATGTCTCCACTTCAATCCCTTCTTTCCATCTCCAAATACTTCTCTCTTCAATTGGCCTCTTTTCTCTCCTGTATGTTCCAGGGGAGTGGCTACTTCCCCTATCTTTGCCAAAACAAGCCTGCACTTTGGTCTAGATCCTACCCCTTCTTCTCTCATCAGGAGCTTCTCCCAAACACAGCTGCTCCTGACTCAAGCGCACATCTTTGATCTCTACATCTGCCCTGGCAAATGACAGTGAATAAACACTGTCCTTCAACTAACAAGTGCGACAGGGTCACGCTCACCCTAAAATATACTTTTCAATCGTTTTATCATCTTTTAAGTATCTGTTTTTCTCCTTTAATCTCACCACAAAATTTCTCCTGAGCATTTTTTTACATTGTGGCCTACCTGTGACCTGCACGTTCTCTCTGCTCTCTGGCTCTATTTTATACCAGTGCTCCTGGTAGAGCTAAAGCTCTCCTCATTACCAAAATGAATATTATTTTCCTACGATGTTTATAATATTGCTTCCGCTACCTTCATGAAATTCCTTTCTCACAATTTCCTGTTTCTCCCGTCTCTGTGACCTCTTCTACTGCCCTTCCTTGCCAAATCAACACAATGGAGGCATCCCCCAAGCGATTGCTCTTGGTTGCTGTCTCTTCCTAAGTTGGTATCATGCACTTCCACAGTTGCAGGGACCACTTTTAAAGATTCCTCCCAGTTTCAGTCTCAAGTCCAAATTTCTCTCCAGGGAGGCAGTCTCGCCATTCTGTGACTGGCATCGCCACTTTTCTAGTTAAACAGTTTCCATACTTCTGTGCTCCTGACTTAATTCATACCTCTCCTTCTCCTTCAAACCCCACATCCAGTTCGTCACAAAACTTCTTTTTCTTTTCCTTTCTCAGTGTCTCTCCTTTGTCCATTGTCCTCTGGCTTTCTTAGTTCAAGTGCTTAATACACTACCTCACACCCAGACTATTGTACTGCAATAGCCTCTTAACTGTCTCGTCTCTCCCCTTTCCCATCCATCCTACGCACTGCTGACAGATTAATCTTCTTAAAGCACCACTTTGACTGTCATCCACTACTTTAAAACTTCCCATGCTTTCCTATGTTTACAGGATCCAACCCCCACTCCTTGGGCTGCCAATAAGATGCTCCAGTCTGGCTGCAGCTACCATTCCTCTTTTCTCCATGCTTGGGTCCCAGCCGCACTATGCTTTCATTCCTTTCCATGACCTGACTTGCAAATAGCCTAGTGGTTAACTGCATGCCTGGGTTCTGGATTCAGACAGGCTCAAGTTAGAAACACATCACCGCTGGGTGATCTGGACTATTTATATAAGCTCCCTGGTCTCCGTTTCTTTATCTATACACTATGGATGTTAGGGAGAGCCTGTCTCATAAAGTTGTTACAAGGCGTGAATGAGATCGTGTGTGTAGAATGCTTAGCACAGTGCCTAGAGCACAAACAAAACACAAGCAAACAAAAAACAAAACCCACTTCCTCCCCTGACCCTTTGTTCGGTTCACTTCTTTTGCCTTAAATGTACTCTCCCAATCTCTCCTACTGAAGTCCTTCATACACTTCACGAAATACCCCAAGTGCTGCCTCCTGTAGAAACTGTTCTCTCCTACCTCTAACATGAGCGCTTTCATGGAATCCCTCTTTTGGCATTCTCGTTCCCACCAGCCTTCATGTCTGCATCGCCCACCACATCCACCACAGTACACGGGGCAGGAAAGACCCCTAGTCAACACCTGTTGTCTGACTGAGGCTGGAGAACACAAACTCAAATGGCAAGTGGGAAACATGGAGGGGTCAGGGACCAACGACTCAGAACCATGGGGAGACTAAAGCCGCTCGTGGTGGCTCTAGCACCTCCTTTTTCCCCTTCTTTCTTTTGCTGCCTCTTACTCCCACACACTCTCTTTTCCATCTTGTTCTCCCGACTGTAAGGTCCTTAGTCTTGCCAATGTGCGCCATGGTCATTATTTAATCCTGCTGATGGCCCTTGAGGGGAACGAGGTTCCTATGACAACCTCAGATCTTGTCCCTTTGGCCTTACCACTTAAGCTTTGATGAAAACCACCCTCCTATCTACTGCAAATTCTTACAAGAGGGGTTCATTAAACTTATGATCCAATTCTCCATCTGGAACCTGTGATAAAAATACAGAATAGGAAATTAGACTCTTGTATGTAATGGCACTTACTAGCCTGCCCAGATACCAATCACCACTCTATATCAATAACATTCTTCAGTTCTTGAAGACTGCCTAGCCCAAACTTTCCTTTTAGTCTACAACTAAACTTTGAGAATTAGTCATCTAATTTTCAAACTATCTTTCTTTGGCACCTCCTCAATACGTCCTGCTAAGTTCAAAGTTTTACCCATGTGGGGTCACCTGTAAGTCTGATTGGTGACATCTGAATTGTCGACCATTCACCAAGTTATGTGGTTTCAGAGAATAAGATATGGTCAAAGCTTTGCCCCAAAGGGCAAATTACAATTACAATTAGTAAATAAGGGTTTTATGAACTTTGAGTTCTACATGCTGCTGGCTGAGAAATATTGGTCCTTTCAGCTCCTGGCTCTTAATTGCAACATCGGTCTGACATTCCAGCTGCCTTTCTTTGCAATGAATGAAGTTGATTATATGTTTTCTTTTTTCTTCACAGTAACAAAAGAGTAGAAGAGAGAGGGAACTGATACTTGTTGAACATTTATTTTAGTGGGTGCTTTGTATGCAATGAGCTGAATGTTGTCCCCATTTTGTAGATGGGTTAGCTGAGGTGCTGTCTGCATTCGCTGGACTGCTGCACTAGAGGGACTCACGCCTGCTTTCCAAGGCAATGTTTTTATGTTGGCACTTGCATGGTGTGGGTGTGCCCTATGGACTCTGGCGTCAAACTTCCACATTGACGCCTTCCTTCCGTGATTCCCCCACTACCAATGGAAGTGACTATGTGTTCTTCCACTGCTCCATCTACTCTGAAGTGAATTTTTTACGTTGCCATCATATCTGGGAACATTACAGTCCATCTTCTTTACTCCTCAGAGTGGATGCATTCATTTTTCCCTTAAGAAATGAAAATATGGTAAAGGTCCTGAAACCATCCAATGAATTAGCCAAGGATGCATTCTACAAAGAAGGAAGTCAGCTTCTGCTCCTAATGCCTTCCTTAGAGAAAGAGGTGACACTGTTGGGGGTGAAGGGGAAGATGAAGGGATTGTGATCCTTGAATTTCTGTTACCAAAGAGATTGTAAGGGTGTAGGTGTAGTGGTAGATATTTCCCTGATGCTATCTGAAACCCAAGAAATCTAAGTTCTCATGCTAACAAATTATAATAATTAGAAATAAAAGTCAGTTTATATTATAGGGGTAACTCACTTTAAGGAAATATACTTTATGAAAATATAAATTTATAAAACATATACAAGAACCAGACAAATATCCATATTATGAAATATTCTTCACTGTTCCAAAATTTGTTACAAACCATCTTTTATTAGAAAGCTTCCCAGTGCATTTGAAAATGGAGTATTTTACAAGTTAAAATATAAACATCTTTTTAATGGGGCATGCTCATTATATAATTTAAGATTTACCCATAATGGGACTATGCCAGTTGCAAGCATTCAGTAAATATTTTCTGAATGAATAATAGAATGGAAATCTCAAATGCAGCTATTTTCCTCTTAAGTATATTCAATAACTTGAATTAACAGCTTGAAAAGGTTGTCAAATGTCTGAGGTATCTGCTTTAATGAATACATAGGAATCATTTGCAATCAACAACATTGATTTCTACTTGGTGTGCTCTGTTCTCTTGAGGTGGTTTAAGTACGACCCCTACGACCTTTTTTACAGTACTAATTTTCTCAGTAAATTCTTCCCTCGTAGCTAGTGCAGTAGCAAGCTCTGCAGGTCGTTATTCAAAGGTTGCCCAATTCATAATGTGTTCAAGAAATTTAACTACTAATCAAATTCTGAAAAAGAGGATATTTTGAATACATCTCTTAGTAGGATTGAACCAAAGGTGTGGGAGCAGGGGGGAAATTTGACCACGTGTTTTGTTAGCTGTTGATTTATTACTGAACTTACACAAAGAGCAATCATTATATTTTTCGACCTCCAGCAAATATTGAGCGCCTACCATGTGCCAAGATTTCCACCCCAGGTCTATGTTCAGTTTTATATTAAGAGAGTTCCTTCAGCCTCAATGTGCATTTAACTACAAACTAAAGCAAAGTAAGATTTTGCAAAGAATGCCTAGAAGTACTAAACTGGAGGTGGAGAGAGAGGGGAAGGGTTCAGAGACTATGAAACTGGGATCAACCAAGGTGAAGTGTACAAGAGAAAGAAAGAGGAAATGTAGCTGCTGATCAGCCTCTCCCATAATCCCAGTGTTGCTGAGCATTGGCCCCATTCACCGCCACAGAGAAGTTTGACTTGCAGAATTGCTCTCTCTGAACCCACAAACTTCAGAGCTCAGGGTTTGGCGAGACATTGGCCGACACGAGACATTCTGGGTGTTATTTGCATACTCTGTCATTTCATTTAACTTTCCCAATGGAGAAGAGGAGCACTGCCTTTGGGAAAGTGGCTTAAGGGAAATTGATTTTCATGAGAATAACATATTGAGCAAACAGGCAGTATCTAACTCCCTAATGGGAAGACATTAAAGCAGGATATTAAGTTGGGTAGTGAGGATAGCAGCTAGACTGAGAATGCACTTGAAGGTGGATCCTGATTCTCTGTCACAATGAATGAAGCATCCAGATCGTGGGCTTATGGTAGTCACTCCTGTGGAGAAAAAGGTCAGTGAGAGGTAAGAAAAACTTACCTCTAGATTTCTAGATTTCTGTCATCAGTGACCAAAATAGAGCTTGCAGATGTGGACAGAGATGAGAAGAAAAGTTATACAATCATCATTTACTAAGATCCTACTGGATACTCACTTCTTGGGGAAGATGTGAAGAAAATCAGGGGACAAAAATGGCAAAATTACAAGATTGCATCTACTTTTGAGGTACTTACTTACTATTTTGGACAGGAGACAACACAGGGAACAACATAAGAGTAATCATACACACACACAAACACACACTGTCACATTGTAAGATGAGAATGGAATTGAACATTTAAGTAAGGACTGTGTACCTTGACAAAACTTTCTATGATGTCATTCAACCCTAATAAACACGCCATGGGGTAGTTTTATTATAATTATTCCCTATTTTACTGTTAATTCAAGTTATTGAATATACTTAAGAGGAAAATAGCTGCATTTGAGTTTTCCATTCTGTTAATCATTCTGAAAAATTTACTGAATGCCTGAAACAGCTTGAGAAAGTTAAGCACAGAGAGGTCAAGTTCCTTACCCAAAGTCAGACAGCTCATATGTAGTGGAGGCAGAACTTGAACTCAGGTCTGTCAGACACAAACAGTGCTCTTAACTGCTACAATATTCTGCTTCCCTACGACGTGATAATCCTTTAGCACAAACTGAATATTCTATGTTACTGTGGCTGTTGCAGCTCCGTAACCACTAAATTTGTCAGCATCAGTGAAGAAAAGGAGTCTAGGAGCAGAAAGCTTCAAAAAAGGAAATGTGAGTGGTGACAGGTCGAGCTTTTCAATGCTACAGGGTGAGATTAGAGAGCTTTAAGTAGGAGGGGGCTGAGATTTCTCTCCATTGTCAGATTCAAACACCAGGATGATGAGTGAAAGATGCAAGAAAATAAATGTCACCACTATTCAGATGTCTGTAGAACGCTGAGCATACAAGAAGAGAAGTATTAGAATGATGGCTTGGGATGTTTCAGTTGTCCTGAATAGAAGGGGAAAGGAATAGGCATAGAGAGTCTAGCAAGTCCTATTTATTGACTTGGAGGACAAGAATGAACATAAGAAGCCAATTAGGAAAATAAAGCTGGCTAAAAAGTAAACTCATTCACACTGGGTATTTTGGCATTGTGGAGACCTTTTTTCTTGTTTTCCTAAACTGTTTTTCACTCAACATCTTTGGAATTCCATCAATTTCACATTTTTGCTATAAAGCAATAGCCATCATTATGGTTTGTATTGGTAGTGTAAATGAGAACCTTAGGCATTTATACAGATTATTTTGACCCCCAAATTTGTCTGGGCAATAGCTTGACAGTTGAAACTAAAAGTATGAGCTCATTATATTTTGCACAACTTACTAGGATAATTCTCGCCATTTTTCACATTTAGACAAAGTATGTCACATAATGACACATCACATATTATTTAGCCCAAGATAGTCCCTGGCCCATTACATTGGAACAGAATAGGGGAGTGGGAGGGAAAGAATATCTTGCACCAAAGAATATAGTTGAATTAGAAATATCTGTCACCAGGTCTCAATAATGCTGATCTCCCAGCCTGTGTCTGGGTCTCAGTAATGTTTGTTTTAAACATCTCAACAATGCCCGTCTCCAGGTTTCAATAATGCCTGTCTGCAAGTCTCAAGGAATAAAAACACAAATAACAAAATCATTTCCCTGGACACCAAGGGGTTTCTCACATTAATGTGCATTTGGCTTACAAAAGCGAACGGCCTGTAATGTTCTACAAGCTGTGTTCAACAGAAACCTTTAACCAAATTTTCTTGCTGAGTAACGTAAACTTAAATTATCCAAGAAAGACACTACTTATAGGAGTCGACAAAAAGAATAAAGCTGCCTGTATTTGTAGAAGAGCAGCATGAAACTAGTTAACAATTTCTTCACTGATTTGCTCTTTCAAAGACTCTCTCTCTGGGCAGTTTTCCTGCTTGCCAGTCTAGTTTCTTGATAAGGAGAGAAATGCTACTAATCAGTTACCATAGTTGCAAGAGCAGGTTTATATGTATTTGGGGCAAGGGACGACCCAAATTGTGAGGCTGGTTACCAAGATGATCTTTTGGGCCTACTAGTTGCCCCTGATATTGATCATTAACAATTTTCCCTTATATCAATCTGGTATAACTTTTTGTCAAATAAAGATCTAAGAGCACATTTGAGTGTTATATATTTGTTGCTCAATTTTTTTTAATTGGTAGAGGTGTGGGTGTTGGAATGCTACATATCTGATTTTTTAAAGGATGTTTAACAAAATGATAAATGAATACACTGTGAAATCAGGGTACATTAACACATCCATCACTTCACATAGTTACCTTCTTTTTTTTTTGGTGAGAACACTTAAATCTATTCTCTTAGAAAATTTGCAAGATACAATGCAATCATTATGAACTCTGACCACCATGTTGTACACTAGATTGCCAGAATTTATTCATTTTATAAGATTGCATCCTTTGACCAATGTCTCCCCATTTCCCCCACCACCTCCTTACAGAGAGAAACTATTGTAGTCTCTGATTCTATGAGTTTGTCCTTCTTGGATTCCACATATAAGTGAAATCATACATCATTGTCTTTCTGTTTCCAACTTATTTCAGCTGGCATAATGCACTTCAGGTTCATCATGTTGATGCAAATGATGTTGCATTTCCTTCATTTTTAAAGACTGAATAATATTCCTGTATATACATTTTCTTTGTCTTTTCATCCATCAATGGACATTTAGGTTGTTTCCCTACGTGGATATTGTGAATGATGCGGCAATGAAGAAGATGGGAGTGCAGATACTGCTTCATAATTTATAGATGTAATTTATATACATGCAATTTATATATCTATATATAATTTATATATCTAATATATATAATTATAGGATTATTTATAATTTATATAAGTATATATAAATGCAATCACTGGATGGTATGGTAACTGATTAGTAGCAGTTCCCTCCTTATCAAGCTGTATATTTCTCCCTTCTAGCAGTTAACTTTTAGCTGCCATTCCTCGGATTCCTCCTCACCACGTCTCTTTCCAAGAGGTTTTCCTGGATTGACTCTAGAAGAGGTAATGAGTTTGGGTTTCTATAGTCTTTCATTCCCTGGTTATTCTGCTACACTTTCCATTTTGTGATAATACTTTTACAACTATTAACATCTGGCAGGTGGTGAGGGGAAGTGGGTTGGGGAGGGGTATTTTATATTGTGCATCAAACATTTTTCTTGCTAATGAATACTTTTTGATGAATACATAGGAAAATTAATACCAAGACAAATCCTTATTAAGAGAATACTAGGGGAAAGAGGGAAAGGGTATAAGTTTAATTAGATTTTGTGGGTAACTGAAAGTTAAGAATAAAGCTGCTTTCCACTGTTTTCCAAAAAAAAAATTGTTAAGATATCTGAGTATACTGTCCGAACTCACTAAATCAAGTATAATGATATACTTGAATCATTCTTTACTGATTGAAGATCTTTCAGAGCCTCCGGTCATTATTTTGAGCATTAATTCTGATTGGTCAAAACTACAAATGAAGATTGAGAAGAGCGAAAGGGTAGGACTGAATGTGTTTCGACCCCAGGACATCTGAAAATTGTTTTCTTGACTGAGCTCGTTTCATTATCTATCGCTTTCATGCAAAAGCAAAATGAGATAACACAGAATTTTTTAAAAAATCCCAGATAATTGAAAGCTCTGGGTAGTTGCGTTGCCATTAGCGAAGGTTCTGCAGATTCACTTTGAAGGGTGTCTAACTGTGCCCTGGAACTGTGTTTTCCTGGGCTTCATATGCAGAGGGTGTGCCCGCTGTACAGCTGCTAACCCTGAGCATTGAGCAATTTCTACAGGGTGAGTAAGGTTACAATGACCCATTTCTTTCTTGTCTGTCCCTTTTGAGACCCAGAGCAAGCACATTTGTGTGCTTTCTGCTTAAGAACTTGTTGTGTGGTAACAATGAGAGCTGTTTGTTATGGGATTACTGACTCACAAAAGGATTGTAACTGTCATCTCAGCAATGGATCAAAAGCCCACTAGATCTGACAGGAAGGATGGGAGGGAGGAGCAAACTTCCCCCAAACTAAATTATGTACTAGGTCTTCCCTATCTCAGGAAAAGACAGAGCCATTCATGAAATTGCTCGAACCAAAATATTAAGCTTTATCTTTATTTCCTTTCTGTCCTTCATGCCTTCTTCCAATACAATTCATCTGCAGTTCAGGTCATTTCCTTAGGGTAAACTTTTCCTGAAAGTGTAATATGTATACAGAAAAGTGCACAAACACATATGAAGTCTACCACATACGAGCACCCTAAAAATTAACCAGCCGGATCCTTGCCCTCATCCCCTACCTGGATACTGTGTACTGTGTTAGAACCCTTGCCAGTTTTCTCACTTGCTCTTTCATCCCCTTAAAGGCTATTCTCAACATGAAAGCTTCAGGCTTTATTTTTTTCAAAATATAAATCAGTTCGTGCCTTGTACAAATTCACCTCCTTCACTTGTCCCCCCACCCGCCTCCCACCAGTGGTTATCTTGAGGTTCTTTTGTTATTTCCAGATTTGTTCTAATGCTCCCAGTAGCCAGGTGCTCGCCTCACTCCGGGCCTTTGCACGTGTGGTCTCTCTCGTGTAATAGCCCCCTCTGACTCTTCTCACCGCGCCTGCTCCCTGTCTGTCAGGGCTCAGATCAAATCTGGCTCCTAGGGAGCCCTGCCCTGACCATCGTGCCAAGATGAAGTCACCTCTCCAGGCAGATTATTCTTTGTATCAGGACTCAAGTTTTTCCCTCACAGCATTTCTCACAAGAGCAATTTCACAGTTATCTCTTAAATCCTTTGTTTAATATCTTCCTCCATTACCACGATATAATGTAAATACAATGTCAATGAGACCATGCCTTTGTTGCTATGGATTTTATCCCTAACGCTTACCCCGCCTGAGATGTGACACATAGTAGGTATCAAAAATACGTGGTCAGTGAATAAATGAATGGATGAAAGAGTGAAGAGAATTCTGAGTTGAAGACTCTTTTTCTTCTCTAATCTGTCTTCAAGGCCAGAAAAGAGAGAATGGGCGAGGAGTTAGGGAGGCTGGTGAGTCTTTGATTTGGAGGCACCGAGGAGCACGTCTGTTAACCAAAAGGGGAAATCAAGTTTATTTCATTATTAAGTAATGAGACTTGGGATTGAATGATAAAAATCTAATGATGTTAATGTTGGTTCTGAATGCTAGCTAGCAGTCTCTGAAGACAAAGTAAAATGATAATAGGACACTGCAGTTTTATCCCCCAATTAGGAAGCAGCTGTCACCCCCAGGGGCAACTCTAGCTTCTGATTGATTTTCCTTAAACACTGTAATTATATTTCATACCACCTTAGGCAACCTAAGTGTGCTGGCTACCCCCATTACAGGCGGACCTTTCTTTATGTAAGTCCAGTATGTATTAACAACCCAGATTGGCACAAAGGGCAAATTATGGAAAAATCCACTCATATTAGAGAAGCATTCTTCATAGGATTCCTTTGAATAGCCAGTTCCCGGAATGAATTTAAAATAGGATTTCATTTTAAAAATACGACTTAACCCTAGCCTTTTAGGGACACATTGTCATCACCCAAAGCAAATTAGTGAAGATGGCTATTCGCTTTATTCCCCGGTCACTAGTGGCGTCTTCAGCTTAGAACACCACCTGAACGGAGCTTCGAACCTGCCCCATACTTGCCCCTAATGTAGGCCACGCCACAGACCAGCATTTAATCCCACCACGGCCCGGGCACTGAGACCAGCCATTTCACAAACACGGGTCTTCCAGCTCCAGGAGGGCCCAGCGGTGAAGGGCGAGTGCAGCTGTGACTCACTGCTAACCCATCTCAGTTGTTGGAAAAAAACACCTCTAAATGCACATCCTACTGCTTGTGAGTCAGGAATGTCATTTTCATTTATGAAGGATGGAACATTATTTTTCTCTAACATTTCAAGTGAATAACTTTACATACATTTCCCCCCAATTTCCATAGGAATTTGATGCCATGGAAGCAATCAGCTATGTGTCCCCAGAGCCTGGCAGAAACTCTTATTTTTCTTACAGGTACTTTAAGACCAATAGTTCTGAATTCCCCTCCTCCCTCCAATTACATTCTGGGTGAATACCACCCTGATTTAGGGGTTCAGTGGGAGATAAGGTGGTCTGAATTTTTAGTTTTTTAAAGAATTGTGTACTTCTATTGAGTCTTACAAACTGTGTTTCCAAGTTCGAGAAGCTTCTACACAGCACATCACCATTAAGACGTGTTTGCCTCCCACTACGAGACTCCCAAAGAGAACACCCTCTCTGTTCACTCTGCAGGGCCTACTAGGTAAATACACCCAGAAGCACGAAACAGAAAATTTGTTCCAGAAGAGGAAAGATGGGGCCTTTGAGTCGTACACCAGATGGCATTTCTGATGCTCTGCTTCCCTCCCGTCGCACTGTGCTTTTTCCAATTGGCTGTATTTCTCTCTTTTTCTCAGGTCTAATGCACGAGTCTTACAGCTATGGGTAATCTGACCATGATCAGGGAATTTCTTCTCCTGGGATTTGGGCGTCTCCATGGGTTACAGTATTTCCTTTTTGGAATATTTCTGGGGGTCTATGTAGTGACCTTGCTGGGCAACATTGTCATCCTTACAGTCATTTCCCTTGACCGCAACCTGCAGACTCCTATGTACTTCTTTCTGTCCAATTTCTCCTTCCTTGAGATCTGGTATACTACTTCAATTTCCCCTAAGATGCTGCAGACCCTTCTCTCGGGCCGTGAAGCCATTTCTTTTGCAGGCTGTGCGGCCCAGTTTTATTTTTTCGGTTCCATGGCAGTCGTGGAGTGCTTTCTGCTGGCTGCCATGTCTTATGACCGTTACCTGGCCATCTGCAGCCCTCTCCAGTATCCAACCCTCATGAACATCCACATGTGTGTCCTGCTTGTGGGTGGGTCTTGGCTGGGGGGGTTCCTAACCCCCATGCTCACGGTCACCATGACTTTCCAGCTGCCATTCTGTGCAGCCAATGAGATTGACCACTTCTTCTGTGACCTGGCCCCTGTGCTGAAGCTGGCCTGTTCTGACGCCGAGCCAGTGGAGAAAACCACTTTCCTCATGGCCACCTTTGTCACCATGGTGCCCTTCCTGCTCACCGTGGCCTCCTATGTCCGCATTGTTGCTGCCGTCCTCAGAATCCCATCGGCCTCGGGAAAGCAGCGGGCCTTCTCCACGTGCTCCTCCCACCTCATAGTGGTCACGCTCTATTATGGGACACTGGGGACAGTGTATGCCATTCCCACAGCTACGCAGGCAGCTGTGCTTAACAAGATCTTCTCCCTGCTCTATACTGTAGTCACCCCCATGATCAATCCGATCGTGTACAGTCTGAGAAACAAGGATGTTAAGAAGGCAGTGAGGAGGCTCATGAGTCGGTGGGCCTATGCTAAGGGAACCTAAGGCCCTCACCATCCCCAGGGGCCTCTTTTCTTTTCTCAGAGTAACCTGGGCTTCTGTGAAGTAGGCCAGGCACTAGGCTGAGTATTTGGGGGTTCAGACCATTGCTGCTCCCTTCTTCCAGGGAAATGGCCAGCAGAACAGGGCCCCACTTTCAGGTCCTAGCCTACTGTTCTTGACAATTCCAGGTTGATCCTTGCGTGCTAAAATTAAGTTTGGCAGACTAAGGTGACTCTGTCAGGCAATACCACCGCACATAGGTGTCTTTCAAGGAGAAATTCAAAAGACCCAAACTTGTTCACTTGTATACCACAAAAGTCTCTCAATCTCTTCTCTCTCTCCCATAGAAATATCTGCTGGTTCTAAGTTTTTTGGCTTCATTATGCATCTGTGAATACACACATGAACAAGCACACCTACACACACACACAGATGAGTACATACACATTCTCACCATACCCTACCCATCTAAATGTGTCGTAAGTATTTTCCAGTCCACACCTTCAGCTGCTGCCTAGCAGTGCCCTTTACTGTGCAACCTCGGGCGTCGCGCACGTTCTTGTTGTCATCTGTTGCAGATCACCACCTTTCTGCCACTCAGAACCATCTCTGAAATCCTAGACAGCTATTGACTGTCACACTCACTTGAACAGTTAATGGAGTCTCTTGAAGATTGAATAACATAATCTTTATTCTCTTAGTGTCTCCTAGAATGGTGCTCTGCACAGAGCAGATGCAAAGTAATTGTTTGTTGATTGAATGAATCAATGATTAATGAAAGCAATAGATGTTTGGTGGATGAAGACAGTAAAGTATTTATGCTGCCTACACTGGCCTCTTCTCCCCAGCTTCCCCCTCATGATCATAGATACCTCCAGCTCCCTCCATAAGCAACTCCAATTGATCACCTCCCCCTCCCCATCTTGCTCCTCACCCTGCTCCTTCATTTACCCTGCCACAGTGGTCAAGTGTATCTTTCAAAAATGTAAAACTGATCCTGTCCTTGCCCTGATTATTGTCTTCCATAACTCTATGTCTCTGGAATGGAGTCAGGACTCCTTAGCCTGGCTCCCGACCACCTGTTGAGCTCTACTCTCACCAACATCCTTCCCCCCCTTTATACTCCAGCAAATGCAAACTTCTCAAATAGACATGCAAGTTCTTTAAAGACAACATATAAGCTTGCCATGCCACTCTTACAATATCTAACTAGATCCAGAGAGGGACAAAAAAGTAGTTGCTCAAATAAGATGTCTTCAGTGTAACGGCAGTGCAATCCTCACATTCCTCTCTTAGTTACTATTTTTTATAATAATTTTAATTTAGTCTTTTATTTGTGATAACATTAGGATTCTCCCCATCAGGTATCACCAGCACAGGGTATCCGACACCAAAACACCCACAGTCCACCACCATGTCCTTTGTGCTTCTCTCCCTCTTTTTTCCTAGTCCTCTCCTCCCACCTTTAGATGCTTAATTATATATTCAGTTTTCAAGAGTTAGCTTTTAAGGTTTCTATCTCTGGTTCTTAGTTTGGTTTCTCTATATTCCACATATTAGTGATTCCATCCAATATTTCTTTCTCCTGACTTACTTCACTTTGCATTATGTCTTCCAGCTCCCTCCATGCTGCTACAAGTGGCATGAGTTTATTATTTTTGATTGCTGAGTAGTATTCCTTGTGTGCATATACCATGTCATCTGTCATTGGGCACTTAGGTTGTTTCCATATCTTGGAAATAGTGTTGTAGTGAACGTAGGGGTGCAGGCTTCCTTTTAAATTTGTGTTTTTGTGCTCTTTGGGTTTAAATAGCCCTGAGTGGAATGGTAGATCACATGGCAGATCCAACTTCAGTCTTTTGAGAGACTTCCATACAGCTTTCCATACACGCTGGACCAGTCTAATTCCCACCAACAGTGTAATGGGGTTCCGTTTCCTCTACACCCTCACCCTCAGCTGTCAGTGAGGCATGTATATGTGGTTCTTGTTCTTGCTGTTTTTCACTTCACTTTCACCAAGTGAGCACTACGAGGAGCACATAGAGACCCTTCCCCGCCCCCAACAAAGACAACCACCAGCAATGTGAGTCAAGCAGTTTGGGAAACACTTTCCCAGCTGGTTCTTCCTTTTCTCTTCCAGACTACCCACAGAACTCCCTCTTGTATAGGATCTAATTGTTTCTAATCTAGTTTTAACTTCTTGTAATTACCCTCAATTAGGAAGTAGAACCTGTAGAACACACTCCTTGTGGTTAAGACATGGATCTAGAGTAGAAGTGTAATTACTTTTCAGCCTCTCAGGGATTCTTCCTCCCCTTCTGCATAGGTACCGAGTGGTGATGCTTTGTGTACTCCACCCTCACATCTTTCTTTCTTTTTTTTTTTCTTGAGTTAAGGTTTTGACAGCTTTCCATTGTCCTTTAGGATAACTCATGGAAGTGACCACTTTTCCTGTCACAACCTTCAGAACGTAGAGCTGATCTAGAGCCCATTCATGGCTGAAAAAGATAGGACTCTGTCTCCATGTCCAGTTTCATCTTTTCTTGCTTTCTTACTCTCTTAATTCCTTCTCTCCCCTGATTTTTTTTACATTCCTCAAACTTCATTACATGCCCAGAATAGTTACACGTTCCATTCTTTCTCCCCATCATCACTCCTTTGTCTGGTTCATTCTTCGATCCTAACCAGTTTCTTTATAATATGTTCACAGAGCACCCTAACTTTCTCCTTTTTGCTCACAAGAGGAAAGAGTGAAGAGAGGAGGGGAGAGGGGAGAGAGACCCTCTGTTGGGCTATAACCTTCACAAAGGCAGAATCTGTATGTTTTCTTTAAACTATATCCTTAATACCCAGTACATACTTAAAGCAGAATAATTGTTCAATGAATACTTGTTAATAAAATAATGAAAAGGAGCCATTTAAAGTCATTTCATCTATTTTATGAAACATTGTGCTGCTCTCACTCAAGATGTGTTTATTTAATCTTCTTGTAGGCCAATTAGTTTCACTCTGTTCCCAAACTATAATGTACCTCTGTATCCCTAGCCTATCCTCTCACAAATGTGTGTGATTCCCTTGAGGAAACTGGAGGAGAGTATTTGGCTCAGGATGGTCCATCCCCACTGGACAGAAGCATGTCAAAGTGCATGTCCTGCTCACAGTGGCAGCTCAGCTTCCCCGCTGAACACAAAGGGCAACACTTTTCTATTATTGTGCTTTGGTTGCTACACTTGCTTCTGACGTGTGAATAGATTTTCTCTATTTAGTGAAACATTATGTTAATGAATGGACAGAGTAATTAATAACAAATCAGATTAAATTTTCATGCCTCTATACAAGCCAAAAAGAAATTATTCCCATTAACCTGATCAGCACAAACTGTCACACTGCATTAGAAGAGCACTAGCTTCAATTTATACCTTCACCCCCAACGTTTTAGCTAGATGGCTTGCTAGGACCTCAGCAGCTGCTCAGGAAAGAGGAAAGGAAACCTGGAATGGGAAGTCAGAAGAAGAGGCAGGGAAGGTTTCTGTCTTGGCCTAAGGGGGTTTGCAAACAGCACCTGTCTCAACATCAGGAAACTGTTTACATCAGCATTTTTGTTTGTTTCCCCCTTTTTTTCTTTAGTTATATATATATTTGACATCATTTGTAGTCCCTATGGAATTCCCACCACCAATTCACCAGTGCACCATCACCTCAGTCCCTTTAATACAAAGGGCCAAGCCACCAAGTAGGGAAGATGAGTAGTTCTCAGAACTTCAGAACTACACCGTGAAATGCTATAATTAGGTCCCAGAGCAGTGTGTCTGGAGGTAGAATTCTGAGGATAGGACCTAGGGGAAAACACTGACAAGAGGTACAGAGGTACCAAATAAGTTGGGTCTCAGCACTGCATTCAAAGGTTAATTGTAGCACAAGCCAGGCACACTATATTCAAGAGATTCTGGAAGGGGCTCTACAGCTTCTAAACTTTAATTTGCTCTCTATTTCTTCCTCTTCTGATGTCCTACAGGTTTCTCAAGTTCACCTTCTATGCTCAACTTCGTCTGTAGTGTAAGGTCATTGTTGGCATAAAAATGAAAGAAGACACAATAGTGGGAACATAATTTCTGTCCTCAATACTCTTCTAGCTGGTCAAGTTTGCTGTTTAATAAAGATGACAGCAAAAAGCATTTTAGAGTACTACTACAGTAATGGGAGGGATTGTGCAACAAGTTCATGAGAATTATTTATCCAAATTAGAGTTATCCTTTCATAGAAGTCCATTGGGTGACTGTATACTTATTCCATTGATACTAAAAGCAAAGTAATTGGACATTATTTGGGGTGTTTTCATTAGATATTTAAATACATTCTTTTGGATCTCATTAGCTGAGGTTGACTTTCATCTTTCAAGGCTGTATTTACATTCTACAAATGATATACTGTTTTTTGGAGCTTGACATAATAAATAACATTGGTGATTATGTTGAGTGGTACCATTCCCATAAGTTGGATTTTTAAACTGGTATTCTGAAAATTATAAGACATTAAATATTGTCTTGGCCTTTGGGTCAAATAAGAGATGGCCAGTGTCTAAATAGCAGAGAGAGAAGAAGGGTTTATATCAGCTCTAGAAGAACCTAAATATTATAGACCAAACTCAAGCAGGTGACCAAAGTGTCAAGGAGATATAGCAGTGGTAATAGAAGATGTCAAGACAAGAAATAAACAAGAACAGGTAAAGTATGGTATTAAAATAAAGATTAAAAAGACCTCATGAGAGGCAAGTAAAACCCCTAGTCTCAGAGGACTGAGCTTTCAGAGGTAGAAGGAACCCATAAGAGATTTGGATTCTAGAAGAAAGTAAATTAAGTGGGACCCGGGGTAAATTTACAAGATGAAAGATCATAATACACCTAATATTTCCTCTGCATAAAACTAAGATTGTTCCAAGAGTCAAGGACAGAGTTCAACCCACAAGGATTTTTTGAATGTCCTCAGATACAAAATTGCAAAAGTGAGTTGTCAACTACAGTGCTACTATGGTGAGGTAACCAATCACATGATTAGGGTTACCAGTTAATCCTGATTCACTTTGAGAGTACCCTCAATATTAGTAGAATAACCAAAGTCTATTATCCTCATCAGTGGTGGGATTTTGCACCCATCTGGGGGTCTCTGGCATGTTGATGTTTAACTGTGAAGATTCTAGCACTTTCATTTCTTGGTCATACAGAAAAAAAAAAAAGATTTTCCATCCTGGTTACTATTCTGCTCAAGAATACCTTATTTTGTTGAGCTTCCTTTGAAAGTTCAAAACAAATGTCAAGTCCTTCCTGTTTTCATTCATCACTCAAAATGCATTGACATCTTTTCAAAAACTTTGCTTGTTTTTAGGGTTTCTTCCAGAGCAAGTTAGCTTCTTCATCCAAATTTAATTCTTCAGCCATCATTCTTATAGTCGCAAGGCATTAAAGCATTTAATGAAGCAAATCTCCGACCTTTTTTAATATTTCCAATAGTCCCATGGATGACTAGATGAACAACTCTTGCATCATCATGGACTCCTTTTCTAAATCTTTGGAGAAGTCCCCGTTCTTGTTCATGATTTCATTTATCCCCCTATACATTGTTCTTAACTCATAAGGTATCTCACTTGCAAATTCACTCAACATAGTCTTTTATACTGATTCTTTATTCTCAAGCATAGTTGCTCATTTTTGCAGTAGTATCAATGACATGTATTAATATTCAGATTAAAAACTTGGATGTAAGACCACAAACAATAAAATACATAGAAGCAAACACACAAACACAGGCAAAACACTCCATAACATTGGCTTCAGTGGTATCTTGGGGATTTGACTCCTATGGCAAGGGAAACAAAAACAAAAATAAACAAATAGAACTACATCAAACTAAAGACATTCTGAAGAGCAAAAGAAGCTGTCATTAAAATGAGAGGACAGCCTACTGAGTGAGAGAAAATATTGACACAGCATACATCTGGCAAGGGGCTAATACCCAAGAACTACAAAGAATTCATACAACTTAATTAAAAGAAAACAAATGATTCAATAAAAAATGTGCAGAGGAACTAAATAGACACTTTTCCAAAGAACACATACACATAGCCAACAGGTAAATGAAAAAAGTAATGTTCACCCTCACTTATCATCAGGGAAATGCAAATCAAAACCACAGTGAGACACCACCTCACTGCAGTGAGAATGACCCACATACAAAAACCCAAAACAACAAATGTTAAGGCAGGTGTGGAGAAAAAGGGGATCTTTGTACATTTTTGGTGGGAACATAGACTGGTCCAGGCCCTATGGAAAACAATATGGAAGTTTCTCAAAACATCAAAATTAGATCTACTTTATCTAGAAATTCCACTTCTAGGTATCTAGATAAAGCTTGCAAAAATATTCATTCAAAGGGACATAAGCACTCCTATGTTCAGTGCAGCACCATTTACATTAGCCAACCTCTGGGAAAAAAACGGTGTGCCCAAGAACATATGAGTAGATCAGCAAGACTTGATATGCTACTCAGCTATTAAGAAAGTGAACTCTTGCCACGTTTGACAACATGGATGGAAATGGAGCAGAATTTGCTAAGGGAACTAAGTCAGAAGGAGAAAGACAAACACTGGATGATTTCCCCCACATGTAGACTATAGAAAAAGAACAAAAACAAAAGAAAAGACAAAACTAAACAAAAACAAATCTTTGAAATCTAACTAGAAAGGAGGCTTCTAGAGGTGGGTGGGTGCTGGGCAACAAAGTGGGGAGGGGGCCAGCGGACTGTGGAGGAACTATGGGTGTTTTGGTGATGCATGTGGTATGGTGATATACATTTGAAGAGTGATGAATCTCTACCCCTGAATCGTATACAATATTGTAAACCAATGTTACCTCGATAAAATAATTTTAATTTTAATAAACTCTGAAAAAGAAAATAGCATCTATTTCACCATTGATGCTAGTACAAGAATGATTAGCTGACTTTGACAGTTTTGTTCCTAAAAGTTAAAATATGTTGCCAGTTTGGCCTTGGCCACAGTTTCAATACTGAGTAACACATTCCCTTTAGGTTGTGTAGATGTAACTTCAAAGATGGTTATTTTAGAAATTGGAACATTTATGTTGTCCTTTCTCTTTTGTGTATTTTGTGATCTTTAGTCCAGCCGGGACTAGCTGGAGATCATTGCCACATGGTAGGTAAGTAGGATTTGGGAGGAACACTGGTGTGAAGCTCAGCTCAGTCACTGCCATTTACTTGTTATAGCTACCCAGAATTTTTTCTTATGCTATCTCTGAGGAAACTACAGTATATGGTGGCAGTTAAGATAGCAGGTTCTGGAGTTAGAACTGAGTTTGAAACCCTATGGTCCATTCGCTAACTTGGTCAGGTGAATTTGCTTTCACAGTTTTCTTTATTTAAACCATGGAAATAATATCCATCTGCAAAGTTTATGAAATTTAAATGAAATAATATATGTAAAACACTTAGCATGATACCTAATGCATATTGAGTTCTCTATTATTAATCAGTAGGAAGACTACTTTGACGTACTGAGAAGTTAGACTAGCTTTCAAAGTTATAAAGAAAAACCTCTATTAATATTGACTTTTTGTTCAGCAACTTCCTTCGTAGAGCAATGTCAGAGACAATGTTCCATTCTAGCCATGCTCCAGGGAAAGGCTAGAGACTCTCTTGGGTTTGTGGGACATGCTTGTTTCCATGGGACGTGTGCCAACACCATTTATTCTTGTGCTGAAGACACATCAGGCCTTTGCCGTTTCCACTAAATGGCCTGGGGTCACTCTTTTTCTTTGGCTGCCACTACCACTAACAGAGGACTGAGACCGTCCATTAATTCTCTGTATCGCTAAGAACCAGAATGACATTATTCAAGTGAATCTTCTTATCAGTGGGTTGATGAATTGAGGCATTATTGTTTGTTACTCTTACTTCCAAATACATACACTGGCTTATATTGCCTAGTAAATAGACAATGAGATCCATATTGAAAAATGGATTAAGTACAGTCAGTACTTGTGACACTCCTGTGATTTTATTATTTAAAATATTAATTTACTAAACATATTCTTCCTTTTTGTAGCTAGTGAAATGGTAAACTCCAAAGCCCAGTTTATAAGACAGCTTTGTATTTTGAACTAGTAGAGTCCAAATTAACAAGGTTTACTTTATCTATATTAACCCTAACTACACTGATCAATCACTTATATGAAGGTTCCCTTCCTGGAAACCGTAATTGTCAAGTACTCTCAGAGCTAAAAACTAAGAATTAACCTTTAAAAACCTTAGAGCAGCCAAAAGAGATGATACAAAATCTATACACCAAAATTCATACAGAGTACTTACAGAAAACCTCCTAAGGCTCTCAATCTTACTTTATACACAATTGCAATTCAGCTTAGTTTCTGAGCCTAGGGTAGAATAGGAAATGTCAAAGGACTACTGGAAGCATACACCATGTCATCAGCAAGCAAAGACTTTAGAAAGAAGGCAGGATACTTCTCTTTAAATAATGGGCAGCCTGTGGCTATTTATTGGATGATTAAACAATCTAATACACCACAGGATAGCTCTGAAGGATACCCTTACATCCTAACCCAACTCAGTGACTAGTGTCTCTAAAGATGGCCTTGAACCAACCTTAAAAGGGCAAGTTGTATCAGGTTCACTTGGCATGAAAAGACAGAGAACTACCCATTTGAAACAATTACAAACAAAAGGACCTGGCCATGGTAAGGGATGCTTCCATTATTTGGGACATGCACTTGTAAACATTTTCTTCATGGCCAATGCCGAACACATCAGTTGTTAAGGTATCTGTCAACCAGGTATGTCATACTTTGTTCTGCCAGTCTGGCTTCAGTGAACATAAAGTATCTGTAAAGATGACATGGAATCATCCAGAAAAAGTTAACTTTTTCATTTGGTATAAGAAGACAGAAAATAATCTATTTGAAGTGATTACAATAATAACAATTGGTCACTTAAAGGGATGTGAATATATTTGGGGACTTGCCTATAAAGGGTTTGTGATGAGTACATTGCTTATATGTAACTCAAATGTTATTCAAATGTTCTTGAGAGATTCTTTCCCCTCCCTAAGGTGACACGCATGTGCATATCAAAAGTCTACATGATGCCCGAGTTATTTACAACTATGAGTTAATGAGGTGGCTGTTTTCTTGCATGTATGTGCGTATGTGAGTGCATGTTGCTGGGTAGAGATTGTTCTCCAGGGTTTAGTCATGAAGCTCCAAGGAGTTGATTAAGGCTGCCCTTTAGACAAAAAGGGTACTTGGGACAAACCATTCCACAGTACCACCTTCCAGAAGAAATTTTGTCCAGCAAGAAAAGAAGGTATTGGCAAGGATGTTATTTTTCCAGGTATCTAATGAAGTCAGGGAATTTCCTCTCACCTTGTTACCAATAATAAATATGCCCCGGGGAGGGGGGGGGAAGAGAAGGGCAAAATAATGACCTCCCAAGGAGCAGTTATGCACTTACTTTTAATAACTCCCCCTGAGCCCATCTCCCAGCCAATTTCTTTGTAGTTAAAATACCTTTTTTAACTAAGTCAGGTGCGGCCAATTAGAACCACCAACTCTACTGTGAATGAGGCTCCTAACTCCCCAATCCCAGCAACTAACGTACCACGAAAGGCAGGAAATGATGAAAGAAGGAGGCTATTGGTTGCAGGAAAGGGAGCCACTTACAAATGTAGTTGCAGGAAGTGCATAGGTTGCTGTAAGTAACTGTACTGTATATATTTAAATGGTGTGAGTTACGTGTGCGTCTTATATGGAGACATTTACACGGGTGTATACACTCATACTTACATAGATCTGTGTGTATATGTGAATAATATAAGTGTCTGTATATGCACACATTATGGGGTCATTTAGAGGAAGGATAAAGGGGCCAATATATCCCCAAATAGCTCCTTACATCACCTTTGTCTCAGTCCCCATTTGTGAATGTCCACAGAGATGATGGAATCATTGAGAACAAGTTAAATTTATCAGATTAACTTGGGATAAGAAGATAGAAAATGATCTACTTGAAATGATTACAATAAAAAAAGAGATACGACTATTTGGGGGGACCTGCCCTTGTAAAGAGCACTCCCTTCCCCGGCAGTTACAAGCAGATCTAATGTTCTGGTATCTGCCGACACGAGATTGTCAGCAGATTAGGTATGGGTCTGCATGTCAGCATTTTGCATCTTTGGTGTGTGTGTGTGTGTGTTCTCACTCAAGTCAGAGTGTGTTTACACATGCACAAATGGGCAGGTGGAAGGGAATATAATTTTTAATGAATTCAATCTAATGAAAATGAATGGTTTCTGCTCAGCATCTTGCTTTGACTGTAATTCCTCCTGGTTTGCTGCTCCAGGGAAACTTTGACTGTTTCAATGGAAATGCCATAGATCAAATTTGGTTCAGTTAGAGAGTGCTCACATTATCTAACCCTGCTCACCTGTTGAGTCCAGCAACCCCATTGCCCCATCCTGTAGCCTCAATTGCATTCTTTTGACAAAGCTGCCACCTGTTCTTTGATCCATTCTGACCAGGGTTTCTTCCTTCAAACTGACCTAATGTCCCTGCTTAGGCTAAGTTAAGCGCTAGTCCTGGCAGAATCAGGGGTAGAAGCAAAGTGACAAGGTTGGGCTGCAGGGCTTTGCATGGTGTGAAGCAGGCTCCCTTGGAGACAGTAGGAACCAGGATACTCGAGAGACTACCTGATGTAGAGACTCTGATTTGGGCTGTAGGGAGTACACTGGAAGCTCCAAGGGTCCTTGCTCCAAAGAGAAAGCCAAGTGGAGAAGTGAAATGAGAGCCGTGTGTGTAGGGTCCTGGGCTATCACAAGAGGAACAAAGGGGAATGAAGAGTGAAAGCAAAATGTGCAATGTCCTGAAATATCACTCCAAAGAGAGGCAAGAAGTTCCAGTGCTAGCCCTGAGAACACATCGAAGAGCCATTTATTGAGTGCTGGGTATATCTCAGTAAACAGGACAAAGCAAGTTCCCTTGAGGACTTTGCTGTATATTTGAGATCAGGGGGCAAGGGTTTTTTTTCCACAATTCTGTTTGAGGCATTACACAATAAAGGTAAGAGAAAGGGTCTTTGTAAAAAAAATGGAGTTAGGCAAGTGAGTCATGGGAAGGGGAATGAACAATGAACACTCACCCATTTGGCTTCAAGATAATGTCCAAATCTTTGGCTTCGAATGGAAGGCCCTGCATGAATTGGCTCCAGTTTTTTAGGTCTCAGTCGTCACCATTCCACATACTCTATAACCAGCCACAGCAGATCACTGCCAGTACTTTGGATATACCCCCTCGCCTTCACTTCCAGATCATTGCAAATGACACCACTTTACATTGAATGAACTTCCCAGACCCCACCCTAGAATCCTACTTGTTTATTTTGATTCAGCTCAGATAACATCTCCTCTGGGAAGTCTTCCCCTAACCTGACCAACCATCTTCCTCCAGATTGGTTGGGTGCCAGTATTAGTTAGCTAGTGCTGCCATAACAAAGTACCACAAAACAACAGAAATTGGCATAAACAATAGAAATTTATTTTCTCAGTTTTGAAAGCTATACATCCAGGGTCAAGGCAGCATTGACTCCTGAGAGCAATGAGAGAAGAACTGATTCCATGCCTCTCTCCTAGATTCTGGTGGTTTGCTGACAATCTTTGGTACTTTTTGGCTTACAGACATCAGATTTCTTAAACATCACATAGCATTCTCCCTGTGTCTGTGTGTCTAAATTTCCCCATTTTTATAAGGACACCATTCATATTGAATTAAGGCCCACCTTAATGACCTCATTTTCACTTGATTCCAAATAAGGCCACATTCCCTAGGAACTGGACATTAGGAGAACAACATTGCTTTCTTTGGGGAGCAAAATTCAATCCTTAACAAAGACTTTCCCAAACATTGACATAAGAACCTGTATTTATTGTAGCATTAATCAACCTGGTCACAGTTGTCTGTTGGGTTGTCTGTTTCACTACTGTGAGCTCCATGAGGGCAAGGCCCAAGCTTTATTCATGGATGTACCCCTAGTACACCCCCAAGACCGAGCAGGTATTCAGTATGTATTTGTCATAGTGTAAGTGTCACATTTTGCTCAGAGGGCAAGCCCTTCACACAAGCTCTGGACCATGTCCTTTCAGCCTTTGCAGGATCTTAAAACAGTATATCCCTCTGATCTTCTGCATCTTCAGCGTCTCCCTTTTCTAATGAATTATTCTTCATAATTTCACTCAGACATATTCTCTATTTTATGTTGCAAAAACAAATATTTTCCCTGAGTCTCCCTGTTCAAGCAGTCATGCATTCATTCTCCTCTCAGAGTCAAGCTTCTCTGAAGAATTATCTTCACGAGGTGTATTTTTTTCCTCACCTTTTATTCTTTTTTTTTTTAAGATTCATTTTTATTTATTTATGCAAGAACTGAGGTATAGGCCCAAGGTGTGTGTGTGGGGGGGCGGTGAGAGGATTCACCAGAGACAGAGTGGGGAGCAGAACAGGCAGACTGACTGAAATACACTGCTGAGGGAAGCAGCGGGTGAGGCAGGAGAGGTCTGCTGTGCCATGTGGGTCAGCTCCCTGACCAAGCATCGAACTCATGCCTCAGTGGCTGCCAATAGCTTAATAGTGCTAAAACTTTAACCCCTGTGCCACCAGGGAGGCCCTTATTTATTTTTCAAAAGTCCACTCCAGTTAACTTTCTGCACCCATCACTCTACCAAAAGTCCTTTCAGTGAGGTCACCAATGCCCTCCACGTTTTTGGATACAATGGACAACTTCTCCCTTTTTGCTTGCTCTTCCTTTCAGCAACCTTCAGTACAGCTTACCACGATTTCCTTCTCAAAGAAATCTCTTTACTCCACTTGCATGTGCCTACACACTTAGGGTTTTCTGCTCTCTCCCTCTCCATGACCTCTAAATGATTGAACTCTCAGGGCTCCATTTTGGACTCTCTTCTCCCTCTAAACTAAAATGATTCCATCCATTTCCATGCTTTTAAATGCCATCTACATGCTGATAGCCTCTAAATTCATATTTACAGTTCAGAGAGCTCTTCTGAGCCCCAGACCAGTATATTTAACTACCTATTTAACATCCACTGCTCTATCAGAATACTCTCATACAAAATTGATCTCATCATTTCTCCTCCCCCAAACCTGGCTCTATTCCAGAGTTCTCCCATCCCAGTGAATGGTACAAGCACATATTCAATTTACAAACCAATAACTGAAAGATATTATTGATGCCTCCCTCTATAATCCATCACCAAATCCTATCATTTCTAACTCTCAGTATATCAAGTTCAATTCATCCCTTCCTGTCTCTGTCACTGCTCTACAAGTCCACACTATTCTCGTCTCTCACTGGTAACATTATAATAAGTGGCTTCCCAAAAATCTATTAAACCTCCACTTCCATTTAAAGTTATTCTCCACATAACAACCAGAGTGATCTTAAAACATAAAATGGATCATGTTACTCTACCAAACCCAGTCGAAGAGTTCAAATCTCACAGTGAAACCCAGTGAGGACTTGCAGATTCTCATTCCTGCCTACCTTCTCAGTCCCATCTGTGCTGCTCTTCCTGCTCTTCCGCCATCACTACATTGCTACCACATTAGCCTTTTTATGTTCCTAAAATTGTTCAAGGTACTTACCACTGATGGCTATGTTGATAGTTAGCCCCTTTCCTAAGGTCCTCCCCTCTCTTACCGCACCTACTAACCTACTGTTGCCTCACTTACTCTTATTTTCTTTCAAGTCTCTGCTCAAATGTTATATCTTCAGCAACATCTTCACCTATATGCCCAGCCCAGTACAAACTATGAGTTATTGTTATGTGCCTTTCTAGCAGTCTCTAATTTTCCTTTATAGTATTGATCACAGTATTAAATTATGGAGAGATCATCAGTATATGCATAGTACTTGAAGCCACTGGAAAACCAATAATCTAGTAAGAGAGGAAGACATTAACCCATCAGCTATTCGTTTCCCAAATATCCGTTGAATGCCTCCTATACCAAGCATTCTTCTTAGTACTGAAGTTGCAGTGGGAAACTACCAGATAATATGGCTGCTACATAAACCAGTAGAGAACCACTTCAGTGTGTCAAACCATACTTCCTTGTGAGGATGATGGACCAAGTATAGAGGCTAAAGGGGTATTTGCTGGCTGCAGGAAAAACAAACATGGCGCAGCCAAACACATGGGTAAGAAATGCAGGCGTTAAATGGTAACTTTTGAAGTGGAGCCTGGTTAGAGATGAGATTGGAGAGGGAAGCTGGAGTGGGATCATGGAAGATCCTGAATCCCATGCCGAGGATATTATTCTGCAAAAATAAGTCTCAAACCTCTCCTGTGTGCAGTGAATTAGGCTGGGTACATAAGGGTACACCTAGAAATGGCATCCCATCTGTCCTTGAAGGGTTTACAATCTCACTGGGAAAATAGGACATGTACATAAAAAAATGTAGGGCTGTGCTCACTACTTGTCACGTGAAGAGGAATCATTAAATACTTCTCAGGGGAAGAAGCAACATGAGCAGGACAGTCAGGGAGAGTACCAAGAAATCGTAGGACTTGAGTTGGGTCTGAAAGGGAAAAAATGTAATGAATTTAGCTAAGTGAGGGAATTCTGAACTTTTGTATTTGTTCATATGTTCTTAAAAAAAGAAAAGCTTTGTTGGGTCTTAGCGTTTGGTTGTTTCCTATTAATTATATAACTATTCTGAAAATTAAGGTAAATAAGAATATTGGGATTTACCTGTAGAGATTTTCTTTATAGGCAGTACTTTCAATATCTGCACAGTCCATAATAACATAAAAATCTATATTCTGAGCAGTTTGAACACCATGGCCACCAGACCATAATATCTTTTAGGTATGAAACTGCATCTATATTGTGCCTATTCTATTCCTAACACATAGCACAATGCCTGGATAATATTGGGCTCTCAATAAATATTTTTTATTAAATAAATGAATCCATGTATTATCTTCCCTATCAGAGCTCCCCCTCTCTCTTGGAAAGTAACTTGAATATACCACTTGATAATATTAAATAGCTGGTAACATATACAAAAGTAAAAAACAAAAGCACAAGTAAGGCCAGAAGAAGGAGGGTCTGGGCGGGGAATGGAAAGAATGAAATGAAAACACTGTGGGTAGCTGTAAATGTCAGAAAATTCAACTTAGAAAAGAATGCCTTGAGGCAATTCACATGTCTAACAAATTGCTGTAAGTGCTCAATGCATATTTTTCCAGAACTGGTCTTCTAGTGGGTTTTCACATATTTTATTCGATTTCTTCTTTATGCTTTTTAATCCTAGGCTAAGTAGAGGTAAAGCATTTTTTTGAGCCATTTAAAAGTCAGCCTTTTAGACAGAACTCTAGCCTGAGTGCTGAAGCAAATAAACTTGACCCCTTTACTTAGGATATTCCCTCATTCTTATGGGGGAGGTGCAGTTACAACTCCTCCAGCCCCAATATTCCCAGTCTTATTTAACAAAAACACATACACAGAGAAAACTGGACACAATTAAAGCATACCTGCCAACCCAAAATCGAGCTTTTGGGGAAATTAAATTCAGTAATTGTATTTTATCTGCCCCAGAAAGCTTCCCCGCCCATCCACCAGGAAGCGCTCCGCCCCTCTGGCCGTATAAATACACTCAAGGAAAACTAGATCATTTCAAGGTGCTGGAACCAAGACAAGTTGTCTAGCACACCCCACCTCCCCACCCCCAATCAACTTAAGAGATAGTTTGGGAATTACACAGTATTTCATGTTATGCACAGTGTTGTAAACTAATGTTACCTGAATAAAAAAATATTTCCATTTACGAAGATTATAATCTATCCTGTCTTCCTTATCAGCCTTGACGTTCCCTGAAGATGGGAACTTTTTGTTGGTTGAATGGCGCCCATCATCACAAGATCAAATCCTCAGCTTCCTCAGGGCATCCTTGACATCTTTGTTTTTCAAACTGTAAATGAGAGGGTTACACATGGGAGTGACAATGGTATAGAGCAGGGAGAAGATTTTGTTGACAACTGGCACCTGACCAGCCAAGGGCACAGCATAGACCAGGATCAAGGTCCCATAAAACAAGGTCACCACCGCTAGATGAGAAGAACACGTGGAGAATGCCTTCTGCCTCCCAGCCATGGAAGATACATGCAAGACTGTGGAAAGAATCCTCCAGTAGGAAGCTAGGGTTAGTCCAAAGGGGACCAAAGTCACCAGTGCTGTTAAACTCATGCAGACCAGGTTGACCAGGTGGGGATCTGAACAGGAGAGCTTCTGTAGAGGTTTCAGGTCACAAAAGAAGTGGTCAATCTCATTGCCACTACAGAACGTCAAACTGGACACCATCGCTGCCTGGAACACAGCTGCCACTGTGAAGCCACCAACCCATGATCCAGCTACGAGCCCCACGCAAATGGCTCCATGCATCAGAGTTTGATAGTGCAAGGGCCGGCACACAGCCAGGTAGCGGTCATAGGACATCACTGCCAGAAGGTAACACTCAGTGCTACCCAGGGCCCCAAAGAAGTAGAGCTGGATAATACAACCCGCCATGGAGATCACTCTGTTCTCTCTCAACAAGTCCACCAGCATCCTGGGCACGATGTTGCATGTATAGCAGACCTCCAGGCAGGAGAGATTTGCCAGAAAGAAGTACATAGGTGTCTGGAGTCCCCGCTGAGTGCTCACCAGAACCACAAGGAGGAGATTCCCAGAAATGGTAGCTAAGTAGACAATGCCAAACACCAGGAAGAACAAAGGACCCAATTCCTTGAGGTCTCCAAACCCCAATATGATAAACTCAGTGACTCTCAGAGTGGTGTTTTCTGGTCCCATGGTACTCAGAAGTTTCTGGGGAAGTATCAGTTTCCCCATATTGTTATGTCAGATCATGCACCACTTGGATTTCCTACGCAGACCAACTCTATCAGTAAATCAGAGAGAATCAGTAAATTTATAGAAATGGTTAGAGTTCTGCAGTGATGACAGCCATTCGTAGGGATTTGTCCTTATCAGAGCCAGTTCAATGTGCCCCCAGAAAAACTGTTTTATGGAAGTCAACTGATCCTGTGATCTGGTATGGGTATGGAATATGGATGAGGGAAATAAATGGGAGAAGGAATGACTCATTGAGAATCTATTCCCATCCCTAAGAGAATAATCCAGAGCACAACCATACTGATAGTAAGTCAAGACTTCCTCCCAGACCAAAATTCACATTCAAAGAGGATGTGTAAGTCCATGCTTGGCATCAGTTTTGCCATTTTGGACATAATAAATTCACAAGGAAAATCTTTGTGAAATGTTGAAAATGCAAAGGGATGGCAAGCCAGATAATAAATCACATTTATGATCTTCTTTATTGGAGCATGAAATGGGCACTGAAACAGAATCATTCCGTAGATGTTACTGGGTCTTCCATGCTTGTTTGGTAGCGACATCCTTGAGATTGAGGAATGGTTGTTGTTGCAGAGAATTCCACCTGAAAAACGAGGTGCAATGTACATCCCAAAACAGAATAAAATTCTTCGTTTTAAATCTTTCCCCATAAAAAGCAGCATTTTAGCATCTCCCCAGCTGTATCAGCCGGGGAGAAATCCCAGCAGTCAACATCGCTGAACACGCATGCACACACATCCATCTGGAGCTTCACTGAACACACATGCACACACATCCATCTGCAGCTTCGCTGAACACGCATGCACACACATCCATCTGCAGCTTCGCTGAACACACATGCACACACATCCATCTGCAGCTTCGCTGAACACGCATGCACATACATCCATCTGGAGCTTCGCTGAACACGCATGCACACACATCCATCTGCAGCTTCACTGAACACGCATGCACACACATCCATCTGGAGCTTCACTGAACACGCATGCACATACATCCATCTGGAGCTTCGCTGAACACGCATGCACACACATCCATCTGGAGCTTCGCTGAACACGCATGCACACACATCCATCTGCAGCTTCGCTGAACACACATGCACACACATCCATCTGCAGCTTCGCTGAACACGCATGCACACACATCCATCTGGAGCTTCGCTGAACACACATGCACACACATCCATCTGGAGCTTCGCTGAACACACATGCACACACATCCATCTGCAGCTACACACTCAAGAGTCAACAGTCACACATGCTATGACCCTGCTGGCACTTTTTAAATTTGTTTCCCCAGAGCAGACATCTAGAAATGAAATATTTGCTCCATGGTTCTCTGTTTGCAGATCAGATACACTGATATTAGGGAGATAGTGATCCTGGGTTAGCTCTCAACACTCCACTCACCACGTTTCCCATATACATCAAGGGCAGTGGGAGAAAAACTAGTATGTTTAGTCATTTAATTTTTTATTGGTCTGTTGTGTGAGGCAGTGTAGCATAATAATTCAATACATGAACTTTAGTGTCAGACTGTGCAAATTCAATTCCCAGCCTCTCCATTTACTTTGTGACCTTAGACAAGTTACTTAAACTCTCTGGGCCTCAGTTTTCTAGTCTGAAAAATAAGGATAATAGCAGTTTCTCACAGTGTTGCTTTGAATATTAATTATACGCAATGTAATTAGAACAGTGTCTAACATATGGTAAGCACTAAATGAACATTAAATATTTTTTCCTTACAAAATAAAATCTTTTATAAAATTAGCCCCATAGAAGCATGCATTAATCAACATTACTAATCACTATATGTAAACACAATGAAGCTATATAAATGCACAGGACGCAAATTGTATATTTCTCATTACTACTTGCTACCTATCACCACTTTATTGCACCACTGATTTAACTTGAAGAAAATTTAAAATAACACTATTATGATATTTACCCAAGGAATTTGAAACTCGAAAACAAAAAGATGTATACATTCCTACCTTCACAGCAGTATTTTTCACAGTAGCCAAGTTATGGAACCAACCTAAATGCCCACTGACAGATGACTAGCTAAAGAGATTGTAGACTATATACTCCATGGAATACTACTCAGCTATCCAAAAAGATGATGCAGTGTTTTGGGGGGACAAGCTGGATGGATATTGGCGTGATTATGGAAGTGAAATAAGTCAGAAAGAGAAAAACAGTTACCAAATGGTTTAACTCATTTGGACACTATTAATAGCCAAAGAAAACACACTGGCAAAAACTCAATAAAAATAATTCCTAGACTGTGAAAAACATACTGGCTGCCAGAGGGGATGGGTAGCGAAGTCGGGGGTAAGGGAGGTAAGGCGATAAGGCATTGGTACTGCAGCTTTGGTGGAAGGTGAGCCAAGTGTGTGCACGTATGGAGGGGTGAAGTTGTATTTCCAGGCTATACAGTTATGGAAATGATCAGCAAATCAATAACATTAGAGAAAAAAATAACAGTAATTTTTTTTAATAAAAGAGATAGCCGTATCCATCTGTAGAGTTACATAGTGACTGCAGGACACCATGAGTATAATAAACTGCCTGCCGCATAGAAAAGGTTCAATAAATTGAGTAATAACAACGCTAACAACAGTTTGCCTGGGAGCAAACGAACCTGAGCTGAGAGTATTTAAATCCAGTTCTGTGTGACCGCAGCGCACAGACCAACTCGCTGCCTGCTATGAATCACATGGATATGTATGTTGTTCATTTTGTCCAGTTTGCAAAGGGCTTTTAGAATTCTCTCTGAAAAAGCAAACTCTCCACCATAACACCTGGTACCTCTAGGCCATTTTTCTTCCTCCACAGGTACTTCACACCTGGTACCAGCCATGCCCACGGACCAGGTTACTTTGGCTCTGGTTTCAGGAACATCTCAGGACGTTTTGGAGCTTTTCAGTCCAGACTGTCCCCTCGCCCTCAAAAACTTTGCTCCAGACACATTCTCCTTGGTCTCCCCCATGGTGATGTCATTCTCACCCATTTCTTTTACAAAGGAATTCCCACTTTGACTGTCACTGTCTTCCTTCTTTCCTGATTTATTTTGATTTCTAGCAGCTAATACATTTTACTTCTTTTCTAATAGTCTGTGTCTTTTAATGTCTGCTTCACAAGAGAATAGATTCTCTCTCTTTTACTCACTACCGAATCCCCAGCATCTTGAATATTGTTTGACCCAAAATACACACAATAAATATTTGCTGAACAAATTGCTCAGGCAATAAGACCCAGTGAATGGTGTTTTTACCCTGGAGCCAAACAGACCCATGTTCAGATCTTAGCTTTGCCACTTATCAGTATGTCACCTTGGGTCATTCACTTGACCTCTATAAGCTTCTATTTCCTCATCTGTTAAGTAAGAATTGTAGCAGAGGCTGCTAGGTGTCCCAAAATATGCATTCTCTCCTTCTTCTATAACAGGGCTTGGCAAACAGTTTTCAAGGCCAGGGGACCTTTTGGGTTTTTCCAGCTATCTGTGTTTGTCACAACTACTGAACAATGTCACTGTAGCAAGAAAGTGGCACAGAAAATACACTAATGAATGGACTATGTGCCAATAAAATGTTGCCAAAAATTATTGTTGGGCTCCTTACTGACCCCAAGAGCTGGGTCATGGCTGTCTAGCTGGAGGCCTCATTCCCTTTGTAGCTGGGTCACATCAATAATTTGAATGGAATGTTACGTGTAAATTTCAGATAGTGCCCTTAAAGGAAAAATATACACCCTCACCTTCCCCCTTTGGCTGAAATACTGACTTCATAGTAGAATTGGGCGTTGCCATCTGGGGCCATGTGGTGGAAGCTGAGTATTAAAAATAATGGAAGCAACACATAGAAAAATCCTGGATTTTCAGCATGGTATGACCCTATGCAATAACCCTATGCAATCTACCTGGTCTTTTTGTGCAGATAAATGTATTTCTATTTTGTTTATGTCACTGAATTTTTTTAGTGTTTTTGTTATTACAGTTTAACATATACCCTTACAAATGATTGTCTCCTGAGTTATTGTGATTATTCAACAAGGTAATCCATATAAATTACTTAGTATAATAACTAACCAAAAGTAAACAGCAGTTGTTATCACAACTTCTGTTACTAGGAATTTCATTGCCTTTCCTATTTATCCTCCTTTTCTAGAATATCTAAATCAATTATCTATCAAGACCCAATGCTTGGTCAGGCCCAACAACCTTTCATATATATTCAACAACTCCCTCTCCCCTTGGACTCAATAACTTCCCACTCATGCGGGAAGGGAATTTATTAAACACAAACAACCAGATTTTGCCCTTTTCCTGAATAAATCACAAATAACATATTTCACTGATTTGGTCTTGTTCACAATCCAACAAACTAAATATGCAATCTTCAGAATGGATTATGGGTAACCCAGGACCAGTAGAGCTCAACTGGGGGTGATTTTATCCCCTATATATACATTTGGAAATAATCTATAGACATTTCTGCTGGTCACAACTGGAGAGGGGGCAGTTACAAGCACGTGTTTGGTGGGGAAGCTGCTGAACACTACCACGCATACAACAAGCTCCCACAAACAAGGATTGTTAGGCTCCGAATGTTAATAGTGCTGCTCCTGAAGAATCGTGCCCTAGACATGCATAGTTACTTCCCAAGGAGGTATGCAGACAGCAGTACTTTTAAGAGAAATCATTTCTAATTTATGTAGAGACCTTTCTTTCAAGCTGATGGGCTCTGAATGTGTCTGAATTTGAATCGTCATTCTCTTCTGCCTCTTACCATCCCTCCTGCAATTGCCATTTCCTACTTCACAGCAGAATAGTCTTGGATCTTACTATGACAGCAGTCGTTTTATTCTTGCAGGTCCCAAGAGTACTGCAAGAGCAGAACAGATTCGCTCTTCAAGTTGGAGCACAGTCCTGGGTTCTAATTAATTTCCTTTCACTTCCTTTGTAACTATTTACCTATTTATTTTAACGCTTTGGAGTCTTCTGGTCACATGGATGATATTTTTAGTTTCAAGTTTTATTGGATATGCGTATTTTTGTCAGGATGATGTATGATAAATCAAGAGAAAGTGTAAAAATAGGTATGATGTTAGTATAAAACTCCAAGGGGAAAGTGAATGGAAGCGTGAGTTCAAGAACAGGTAAGGGTGGTGAAATGTCTGTTAGAGAACTTGTCCATTTACATTTTAATGGGTAACCATAAATATCCAAATGCTATCATATTTAGAATCTATTGAAGCAGTTTAAAGAGTGATGAACAGTTCAATTTTAAATATTCCCCTTGTCAACATTTGCAAGGTGACAAAGTATACTGTGTTTGTATCTAGTTGAACTTGCAATGACAAATTCTACATGCCAATTTTAAAATGTGCAAAGGGGAAGATTCCATACAGTACAAAGTTGAAAGAGCCAGGTTATGACTGAATCCCCTCTGTGTCCTTTCTTGCCTGATGAAACAACAGAATGAGGAGAGAAAAGCCAGCACACAGCAATGTGATTAAAATGCAGCAGCAAGTTCTACCGCACAAAACTGGTTTTCTCCGGTCCCCACTCACCCTGCCAGCTAGCTTCCAAGTGTTTTTTTCCCCTGTTCAAGAAGTTCTTCATGCTCCCCCGGTCTTTATTTCAAACCAATACCTACTTTCCCCTTTTTATCAAATAATGACTCTCTTACTCATCGCTGCAGGTCTCCTGCCCCCTTACAACCTACTATGACTCAACCTGCTCTTAGCGAGTGGGCTTCCAGATACAAGCCTTGATTATCAGCAGAACTTGGGAAGATATTAAAAGAAAAGGAAAAGTTTTAAAACATTGCTATAGGGTGGTCATCACACACTCACACATACAGACTGTGCCCACAGAGAAGTTTCCCGTCCCGATGCCAAGAGAGCTACTGGGAAAATGGACAAGTTGATTAAATGAATGAACTCGCTTGTTTGTTTTTATGCAAAAAAAGCAAAACCTGCCCCTTTTTGAACTTGAACATTGTTTCAGGGAAACTGGGAAACTGGTGTGTTTACAAGCTTGGAAAAGTAATTTCACATGTTCATACAGTGTATGTTAGTCTACAAAGGAAACTGATTGTAACCAATGAGCCAACACGGGTATATACATGATGCCACCCACCATCCCAGCCCAACATTTTCACATCGAAATCAGAGAACACAAAACTTAGAATAGAAATGGCAATAAACAAAATAGTTCATTTTCTGGATTGTTTTGCGGCACGTTATTTCTACACTGGACTTTGGCCTGGTAAATGCCCATTGCCTCATTGGAAGTCTGAGCTGCCCTTTGATTCAAAAAAGAGCTTATTTATACACTGAGGGAATCTAAGGGAGGGAATCCTTCCTTAGGAACTCCCTCAAGACCAACTGATTGACCCATATTAACTGTGTGACCTTCAGTAACAGTCTTAAACTTACTGAGCCTCAGTTTCTTCATCTGTAAAATAAGAATAATGCTATATGCTTTATATGCTTACCATGTTTATATGTTTATAAACAAAACGAGTGCAGATGATTAGACACAATGTTCTAAAATTGTTTAGTGTGGTCTTTAAGGTTTTCTGTCTATATTTTTGTGGCATCTACAGATAGTGATAGTTTCACTCCTTTCTCAGTTTGGATTTTTTTATATCTTTCTCTGACCTAACTGCCATACAATGGTGAACAGTCGTGGTCCATGTGGACATCCTAATCTTGTCCTGATCTCAGAGGAAATATTTGATGATTTTTACCATGGAGAACGCTGTTAACTATTTGTTTGCCATGAGTGGTCTTTATCATATTGAGGTATGTGTATTTTGTCCCCATTTTTTGAGTTTTTATCATAAAGGGAATTCTGTCAAATGGAAGATGTGGCATATATACACATTAGAATACTACTCAGTTGTAAAAAATGAAATTGTTGGTTAGCAGTGGAAGTATTATGCTATGAGAAGTGAATTATAGACGAGATTGGGCGCGTTCAGGGTGGTATGGCCGTTGATGGAGTAGTGAATTACAAAGAGAAAGACAAATACTAGATGATTTCACACATATTCACAATATAAAGAAACAAAAAAAGAATAGACAAAAGACAATAAAACAAACCTGAAAAATTTGCCAGTAAAATTGAAGATAACACAGAATACCATGGGGGGGGGGGTGGGGATTCAACTGGAGAGAGCGCGTAATAGACTGTGGTGAAGAATTTTGGGTGCTTTGGAGGTGGGTATAATATGGTAACCTTCATCTGGGGGCTGTGAACCTATACCCTTAAGCCATATGCTGTGTTTTAAACTGTTACTTCTATGAAAAAAAAATACACTTTTACAAATTGTTTAAAGTACTATATATAAAATATGTTAAAATCAATTATTAAAATTATAATTATTATTGCTATTAGTAGCTCCTACACTCCCTATTCCTTAGCTGATAATTTCTCATAGAAACAAACCAAAACCATAATTCCTTTAAATTATGCCCATTCATCCCTGGTCCACTCACTAATTCAACACAACATAGATCTAACTCCTTTTCTGTGTGTAGTAGGTATTATATTAGTCTGCACTATCTTCCAGTAATTGAAGAGAGATACTGTGATTCCATTCTACCCACACACCTGTATTTTCTTCTCTCTGGGCTAAAGGAAAGTTAATCCATTGAGAAGCTCTAGAAGAAGAGGATCAGTGGACTCATACCTCTGTTCCCTGCTTTGTTTACTTGTCTGATGGCCACTGTCCCCTTAGAAGTTGTTAACTCATGGAAATGATTTTTTTTTTAGTCTGGAACTGTGAAAAAGGTGCTTTAGTGTGCTCTTTTATTCCCACTACTAGTCAGTGCTAATGCCCTTTTGATCTGTCCACTCATGAATAAGTAGATGACAACTGGTCATGGATTTTATGTTTCCTAAGCATGATCTCTGAGAATCCCCTAGCCCTGTGCTGTGGCTGCACCACAATGAACCTACGGCTTCCAGCTTACATCCACAGAGCACCTGGCTTTGCCGCTCTGTTCCTGCAGCAGGGGATTCCACAAACATCTGATGGCACTCTGTAGCCATCTGGGCCAGTGGTAGTAACTGATGCCAAGGAAATCATATTCTCTTCTGAAGAGAGAGAGGTGGGGGTGGGGGTGGGGGATTCCAGCAGNGGGGGGGATTCCAGCAGTCCAGTCCTGAGTTCCCTTTTACATTAAATAAGTAGACTGACTCTCTAGTTTTCCCTAGGTGTTAGTGTTGTAAGATACACAGGATTTACTATAGAACTCTCTCAGTGTTAGGATCCATTAAAATGTTATAATAAAATTTAAATTTAAAAGTATAAAGATAAAAAGGATTTTTTTGCCTAAATCCTTAAATCCTTCAAGTTAAAGAAAAGGGGGGAAGAACATATCAGAAGTTGTATAATAAGAGAAATATCTAACACAATTGAGGAGCTCTTTTCCTTCTGTATCAAGTTGAGTATATCTGAGAACATTATAAATTGTCAATTCCTTGACAGTAGGGGTGATTCTGTCTTGATCATGTTGTACCCCAATACCTAGCATAAAGCTTAGGCATCTAATATGTACTTAGGAAATATTTTCGCAGGGAATAATAGAAGAACTAGAATGAATAGCAAGAAGGAATGAAATATCTGAGGAAAAAATATTTTTAAAAGGCATAGTGCTAAAACAATGCATTCTAGAACTTTCAGAGCTTAGAGGTACCATAAGGGGACATAAAAGGCCCCCACACTAGAGATTATCTGAAGCTTTCATCAGTCCACTTATGAGCATTCATGGGACAAAAGTCTCCATGACTCTTCTGTCTCCCATTTTTATTGCCAATAAAGTTGTGCTCACACACTCGTCTGTAATTGATTAAAAATTTCCAGACTACACATCAAGTTTCACTATTCCCACCTGAGCTATCAATGTGCTACTTAGAAAATTTACCTGTATTAATTTATTCTCCAAAGCAGCCAAACAACTGGTCAAAATCCAAAATAAAAAGAATTTAATCAACCGAGTTGTATTCCCTTCTCCTACCTCCTTGAATATTCATGGCACCTCGATAAATCTCTCTATAAAACAGGCTACCTGGTTTATTTAGAGACAAGAAAATTTCTTGTAAAATTCTGATTAGTTGAGATGGAACGAAACTAAGAACATTTAATGCATTTTGCTTTTAAGGCAGAAAAAATTGAAATAGATGCTATCACAGTTAAAATTAAAAATAGTCAAGGGCTCTCTTGCATTCAAATGACATTCAGGCCAGTTTCTTACACTTTCTACAGCTGAAGCTTTGGACAATGGCAACAAAAGGTATGAGTGATCCCTTACAGTGCTAGAAGAGTCTCAGTGCATCAAGATTCAAAATGTTGAGCCCAGATTTGCCAAAATCACTCAAGTGCTTTAGATGGGCAAAGGCTCCTTGGAAAGATTTCAAAAATGAAGGTTGAAATTAAGAAAGTTCTCATCCCACTGTTCAAAGATCTGGAACACCCTCTGAGACAAACAGTCAACTCATTAACCCACCTGCAATGGTTTTGTCATATCTTAGCATTTTAGGGTAGAGCTTATAGCAAAGGCAGCTATTAACATTTACTGAGCCCTCACCACATGGTGAACTCTGCTAAACCCTTGAACAGATTAACTTATTTATTCATAAATTGTCTTATTTCATCCTCAAAACAATCCTTTCAGTTAAGTACTAATATATTTACTTGTCAGATGATGAAACTAATATATTTGCTTGTCAGATAAGGAAAAAAGATGTTAAGTAACTTGCCCATGATGACCCACAGGAAATTAAGATGATCTGTGACCATAGACTAGATTTTACATTGGCCTGGCACTCCCTGCCCCAGTCACTTTGACCTACTCCAAATCTTATTCTAACGCACAGCTCTAGTGGAGATTAAATGGCACCAGGTGAAAAAGATCAGATGAGACCAGGTTAAAGTTAGAGGACCTCAACAACAACCAGTCCTAGGCCCCATAAACAAATCAAAACAATTTTTCTTCTCACCATGAGTAGAGAATGGCATTTTTAAATGCTAAGGAAAGTATTACACTAATATGTAAAACTATAATTTATATGAGAATGTTGTTCTAGTGATTGTTACATCTTGAAATATCAAGTTAATCTATTCATAACTCACTATAATAAGGAAAAATTAAGCAAGCACTTTATATCTATAAACTCTGTGATCTTTTGTCATCTTATTAAAATCAACATAATTCTTATTATAAGCCAGGTGTTCAGACTATCTTCTAAATTGAAAACAATATAAGATGAGCACCTCAGTCTTTAAAATATTCACACAGTTCATGCAAAAGCACGGTTGTTGGCAGGATAATAATTAGTTTAATTTTAAAAAAAGGAGGGGAAGGAAACAAACATTTATTGACTACCTGCATCATAATGTACTAGGTGTATCCACATACATTATCTTATTAGGACAGTAATACATATTTCACAGGATAGTTCTGAGGATTAAAAGAACCCAGACATGCGAGGGTGCCCAGGGGAGGCAGAGAAAGGGACCTAGCATAACAGATCATTCTCCGTGTGCCAGGTGCTGTGTTGTGTGCTGTCACATACATTATCCCCCTTCATCTTCACAACAGTCCTGCATACTTGGCCGTGCTATCCAGATTTTTGCATAAGGATAATAAGACTCAGACAAATTTCACACAGCTAAAAAATGGTTGAGTTAAGAGTGCAGATCCTGAGCTGATTGAATTTTACATCCATGCTCTTGTCACTTAATTAAAGCCTAGCAAGATCCTTTTTTAACAGCACTTTAACATAGGGAAGCATAGAAAGAAAGACACCAATAGCCATGCATTTGTTCACGCATACTGTGTAAAATTCTCTTCATAAATGATCTCAGTAGATCTTCACAACACACCTAGGACATGTACCAGAATTACCTGAATTTTACAGGTGAGGAAAATTTGGTTCAAGGTGGTTAAACTGAATTGGTCAACATTCAAATGGTTAGGACATGGAAGACTCTGGACCAAAAATTAAGTTACCTGTCTGCAAAGCATGTAGTCTTTCCAAAATGTTAAGCTATTCCAGAAGGCAAATTTATTTCCTCTTTTGGCAAAGCAAAGTATTTTGTATTGTCTTGGACACCACTCAGAAGTTGAGAGAGAGAGAGAGAGAGAGAGAGAGAGAGAGAGAAGAAAGAAGAAAGAAAGTCCTCAGTCATGCTAGTCAGCCTGGAGGTGGAGGGGATCACAAGAAACCATAAAATCTATTTTGAGCAATAGCATTTCTCATAGTAAAGATAGAGTGAAGTCTGCGCATCCTGTGGTACCAGACCAATGTGTGAAGAATTTCATGTGAAACTACCTCCACTATTATAGATAAAACGCCACGGTCTTTTCTGCTGAATAAAGAGCAACAGACAAAAAGGCTGCCAGAGAATGACAGAACTTGAGGTATCTCGCAAGGATTCTAGTTTCAAGTCATAACAATGCCAGTAAGAACAGTCTTGGCATTTCTCTCAACACCATCCCTGTGGGCCAAAGACCATACCTCCAGATAAGCAAGTCCAAGCCTACTTCTTCCTTCCCAAGGTCAGCGTCATTCTCTGGCTGTAGCTCCACTCTTGCAATAACTCTCAATATTCTGCCAGGCAAGGATGTGATTTTTCTGAATTCAATCCTGAGCAAGCAAATATGATTTTCTTATATTTAAACATGCTCCTGACTTTTCCCCCACAAGGCCATCCTCCCATAACTTGCATCAGGGGAACAGAAAACACTTGCCTGGGTGACCTGCGTACTTCCTTAGGGGATGGTTGGCCCAGAATGAGAGTCTGGTGTTAATGAGGCATAGATGGAGGGTTCAAGCTCTGTGGGACCAGTTATAATTCCACACAGGGAAATCTGCACTGCATTACTAGTGTTTACTTGAAGGACATCCTTCTCTGGAATAAAGTAAAACTTAGATCTGGAAACAGAGCACACACCTCACCAAACCACATTTTTGTCCTTCATTATACTACTAAGTGGCAGATCACCCTCCGTATACCACACCTCATTGTCCACAGAGACAGCCCACAGACAGTTTTCGTCATTGGCCAGAGCCAAATTTCTCAGAACCATATTTCATTTTTGAACATTTTCCAAGTTTCTCCCTCACTCCTGATCCTATTGAGGCAACTCCACATCCACCTTCCTAGAAGTACCATTAAATCTGAGATGCTTATTAAGGAAATAACAGAAAAATTGAGGCCCCTAATCATATTTTTGTGATCACTGTCTCAAGTACCACTCTGAGCAGGAATTGAGTTGGTAGCAAACTGATTTAATATGGCTTTGCCAAGGGGGGCCAGAGAACTTATTAGTTTCATCATCTGGATCACCATTATTATAAAGCTCACACTTCTGTGGAGTTTCTTTTAGTTCACAGTATGCTGTTATTCGTTATCTTTTTTTTTTTTTGTCCTTGACACAGGTATCTGAAGTTATTCAAGCAATTTTATTAACTGCCTCAATTTTACTGGTGAAGAAAGTGAAGCCGCAGAGGGTGGTGACTTGTCTACCATCCACAAAGCTGGGTGGCGTAGAACCTAGCTCAAGTTCTTAGGATTCTGCTGCCAATGCTTTTAAAACGATACCACTGCATTCCTTCCTATCTACCTACCTACTCTCCCCCACCCTCAACATACACACATACACCGTAAATTTTAATTCTTGTTTCACCCTTTTGAAGCCATACCCAGGATTTTGCCCTCTCTTGCTCCCAGCAAACTCAGCATACGTTGTGTCTCTTCATCTTGAACCATCTTCCCCATGCTCAGGTAGACAATGAAATCTCATTTAATCTTCAGGGAAGGATAAGTAACTTGTTGAAAATAATGCAACCTGTAAATTGTCAAGCACAGAATGCAACCCAGAGCCATTGGTTTTCAATGTCTTTGTGCTTTCGGTAGCCTTACACCCCTTTCAGAAATAATTTGCAAAGCAGATCTGTTAATAAGCTAATACCATGTAAACACTAATCAACATGATTAGTTGATTAGATGAACTAATGGTGGAACTGTATTTGCTTTATTATTGCAGTCAGTGTGACACAAACATAGCCTAACACATTTTTTCCTAACTAAATACTAATGTCAGGGCCTTAGACAACCACTGTCGGTCTGGCTGGACCTTGTGACACAATATGGGAACGATATCACAAAGTATGACAAAGGACTAAATGGTACACGTTTGTATGTTCACTTGAAAATTGGAAAAAATAATAGTTAAAAATAAGTTGCAAGGGATTAAAAAAGGAAGAAATGAAACTTTTCTGGAATTGTCAAGAAAGAAATAAAAGTGGAGCTTAGCTAAGAAGGATTTGAGAACTTGCTAAGAAGAAAGGAGGGTTTCCCAACTCTGAAAATGGACCATAGATCTGTGGGGTTTACAGTGGGAGGAAAAGGGGTGTGGAGAGAGGAGGTGGGGAGGAAGAGCAATACGACTGTGGTAAAGCACTGTTGGTAGCTTGGTGGTGGGAGGGCTACATTGACTGTACCTGAGGGGACAGGCCCTGTACTGTCAAGACACTAGCAAGGATGCTAAACAATGGCACTTCAAAAACAATAAATATTTAAAAAGAAAAGAGGTTTTCCATACAAGAGGAGCAGCATAAGCAAATATATAAAAGAAATTTAAATGTTCCATATATGGAAACAAGGGCCTCCCTGGTAGCCTATAGGTTAGCTCTCAGCATTATCACCTTTACAGTCTGAGTTCAATCTCGGCCAGGGAGGTGATCCACATGGCACAGCAGACCTCTCTTGTCTTGTCTGCTGCTCCCCTCAGCAGTGTATTTCAGTCGATCTCCTTTTTCTGCTCCCTGCTCTGTCTCTGGTGAATCCTCTCACACACACCCCCCCCACATACCTCTGGCCTCTACCGCAGTTCTTGTATGCATAAATAAATAAATTTTTTAAAAAAGAAAATGAACAAAACCTTCTACCTCTAAAAGAGGGATGGAAAACTTTCTCGGTCCCAAGATCTTACAAACTTACCAAATATAGGCCTGCTACCGCTTGGGCAGGGACAGGAACCGGCCTGTGACCAATGACAGACGAAGCACACAGTTGACTAGCCACTCTGAGTATGACCAGGAATATTAGGGGTCTCCAATACCAAGTCCCAGGTGTGCAGTGTCTGTCTGAGATTCATACTGGATCAAGCAACAGAAGATATACTGTGCTCCCATGCAGAGCTTAGTACCAAATAACAATAACATTTTTATGCTGAAGGAAGGGCAGGAAAGAGGCACCCAGCTGTGACCCAAACATTCAAGGGCAACTGATAGCCCAGAGGGATGCATGAACACTGAGAAAAACCTTCTGGCAATGCAACTCATTCTAAGAATCTAACTGCAGCAGCTGCCGCTGGAGTAGACAGCTGGAGATGCACTGATGTGGTAGCACAATCACAAAGCACGCACCTACTGAGTATATTGATACATTTCTACCATTAAATAGTCGGGTTATAAAAGAGGCAGGGTCATTTCCTGACATAACTATTTACCTTCATTTCTACTATTCTAAACACTATCTGAAATTAAATACAAAATTAAGAGAAAAACACAAAAGCAGGAAAAAAAGAATCCACTTATAAGAAATAAAGCAATCAACCAAACCTGATACAAAGATGTTGCAGATATGGAGATGATTTGATAGATATTTTAAAACAGCTATGGGATGATATATAGAAGACAAATATACAAAGAATTTGAGCCTAAGAAAACAGAGACAGAAAAAAATAGCATCAAAGTATCATTTGAAAACATACTGACTGGAACTTCCCCAAATAAGGAAAGATCCAAGACACTTGAATGTACATAAGTACCAATATATATAGTTTAAGATATATCATAGTTAAACTTCTATAACCAACTATAAAACAAAAAATTATTAGTAAAAACACTCAGTACATACGGAAGAACAAAAATTAGAATCACAACAGACTTATCAGAAACTTATACAAACCATAGGCTAATAAGGTGGCATCTTTTAATATATTTAAAGAAAAAATTTTCAACCTAATAATCTCTATCTATTGAAAATATATATCTATAATAAAAAGAAAATGAAGACTTCTCAAACAAACAAAAGCTAGAAGAACTAACTAACTTCTAGTAAACATATGCTACAAAAAAAAGTTAAGGAAATTTATTTAGGTAGAAAGGATATGATACTAGATGAAAACTTGCCTATAAAAAGAAGTGATAAATATAAAAGTAGCTATAAAAGGCATTCCTTGAATATTTTAAGTTTTTAAAAAATTTATAGGCAGTTTCAAGGAAAAAAGAAAGAAAATGATGTATCTTGGAGAACATGGCTTGGTTTCTGGTACACCTAGTACATTCACAAAAACTGGTTATTTTTCTGGTGCATAAAAGAAGCAGTCATCTAAAACAAGTGAGGTATTAGAAAGTATTTTCTGGCCACAACAGAATTGAACTAGAAATGAATATTCTGAAAAATTCAGAAATCACAATGGATATTATAAAATATTTTGAATTTAATGAAAATGACAATATAACATATAAAAATAAACATACCTGGAGGGAATTTATAGCAGTAAAAGTTTATATCAGAAAGATGAAAGATTTTAAATCAATAATCTAAACCTTCAGCTGAAGGGGAAAAAAGCAAATTAAAATCCCAAAGCCTAAGAGGTGAGAAAATACAAAGAACACAAATGAATGGCAGAGAAAACATTATAAATCAATAAAAGAAAATCCTGGTTCTGGGGCAAGAACAATAAATAATGTTGTAAAGGAAAGAAGGACATTACTACAGATGTTACAGAAAATAAAACGATAGTAGGAAACTATTTTGAACAATTTTTTGCCAATAAATTGGATCACTTAGATGAAATGGACAAATCCCTTGAAAGTCATTATGGTTGCTCATTCAAGAAAAAAATATAAACAACCTAAATACTCCTTTACCAAGTACGTAAGTTAAATTCCAAATAAACAAACAGAAACTGCAGGCCCAGATGCCTTCAATGGAAAATTCTTTCAAGCATTTAAGGGGAAAATAAATTATTTGCAAACTCTTCCAGAAAACATAATTGTAAGAAAAATCGTCCAACACATTTTATTATGCCATCATTACTCTGACATCAAAACTGGACAAGGACATCACAAGTAAAGTATAGAGAAATAATAAAATGTTAGTAAATTAGATCCAGCAATATATGTAAAGCAAAATACATCATGATTGGGGTAAACAGAAAAATGACCCTCAAAAGATGTCCATGTCCCAATCTCCAGAACTTATGAATATATTATGGTATGTGGCAAAAGAGAATTAAAGATTCAGATGGTGTTTAAGTGCCCAATCAGGTGACCTTAAAATAGGAAGATCATTGTGGATTATCCAGTGGTTTCAAATGGAAACACAAGGTTCTTTAAAAGCAGAGGAGAGAGGCAAGAATCAGTGTAGGGTGATGTGACATGAGAAAGACTTGAATGACCTTTGCTAGCCTGGAAGATGGAAAGGGCTCAGGAGCCATGTAATGTGGACAATCTCTAAAGGCTGGAAAAAGCAAGAAAAACCTCCTGTCTAGAGATTCCAGAAAGGAACACAGCCCTTTTCTTTCATTTTAGCACTTTCATTTTAACCCAGAAAGACTGAGTCAAACTTAAGAGGTATAGAGTAATAATGTTGGGGTGTTTTAAGCCACTAACATTGTGATAATTCGTTAAAGCAGCAATATGAAATTAGTATGGGGGTCTTAATGGGTGGGACCAGGCATTAAGATTGAGATACTCCATCACGAGGTGCCAGTCACTGTTTCCAAGTTAAGAACAAGACAAAAATAGGTTGTTAAAAGGAGAAGCAGTAGGGATAATCACTGCTTATCTAAATATGCCATATGAGTTTAGACAGTTAAGGTGCCTGTTTCATACTGGATCAAGTTGAACAGATCAGCCAAAATATTTGGAAAAAAATCATTGGAAGACTTACACTACCTGCTTTCAAGACTTACTATAAAACTATGTAATCAAGAAAGTGTAATATTGGGGAAAAGGTAAGCATACAGATCAATGGAACAAAATACAACAGTCTAGAAAGAGACGCAAAATACATTTAATTAATTGATTTCAACAATTGAAGTGACAAAGTATTTAGTGGAGAAAAGGATAGAATTTTCAACAAATTGTTACAGGGCAGGGAGAGGAGCATCCCAGAACCCCTAAGCCTGCCCTCTTTGAATGGGTTCTGCCATCCGCCACATTAAGATAAACATACAAAACCTTTAATGGAAAGGAACTTTAATACAACTAGGGTACAATAAAGAAAGAACAAAGAATATATATAGTTACTAAGTTAAGCATCCAAAGTTACCCATCTCCTTGAGGGTAAAAGTCCAGCTAAATAGGATTGGCCCAAAGCAAGGCCCAAAAACCTTGCACACATCTAAAGGACCTTTCAGTAGAGACCCATAGAAAAGGGTCAGAAAGAGTCAGACAAATCTGGGAGGAAAAGAGCAAAATCAAAATTAAGATGATAGCTGCCATTGTTAACTTCCCCAAGGGTCTCTCACCCACATCTGTTCCAACCAGTCGAAGACCAAAAAGCAAATGCAGTTTCTTCACATGTCCCTCTGCTCCACGTGCCTCCTCCAGGTCTCCTTGCTGTTCTCCATCTTCCTTCTTTCCTTCTCTCTTCTCTGCAGAGATCTTCTTTTTCTCCTCAGCTCCACCCACTTAGGGCAGAACCAGGATTTTGGAACTTCCCCTTTTCTTGGGATGACCCTGTTACAATATCATGTTGGAATAATTGGACCACCATATGGATAGAAATGAGCTTTAACTTACATTATGCACCATATTAAAGACAACTCCAGTGTATCACTGTTCTGAATGTAAAACCAAACTTTATGAAACTTCTAGAGAAATTCAATGTGACCTGTGCTAGGCAAAGCTTCTTAGAAATGAAACAAAAAGTACAGAAAACAAAAGAAAAATATAAATTTGATTTAATCACAATTCAAAGCTTCTGCTATTCAAATGACACTGTTAAGGAAATACAAAAGCAAACCACAGGCAAAGAGAAAATATTTCAGATACATGTCTGATTCACAACTCAATAACGATAAAAACAAGCAACCCAATGAGAAACTGAGCAGTTTTAAAGAGACACTCCAAGAAAGATGTCCTATATAATTTTTCTCGAGGGAAATCCAAATTGGTCCACAATAAAACAGCAATACACATCTCCTAAATAGCAAAAAAAAAAAAGAAAGAAAGAAAGAAAGAAAAAGAAAAACACGCTGACAAGGCTAGTTAGGATATAGAACAACTGGAATGTATATACGTTGCTGTTGGGAAAGCAAAGTAGTATAGCCTCTTTGGAAAAAAATAGGAAGTTTCTTAAATTTAATAATAATTTAACCTATGACCCAGTCAACTCACTTCTTTGTACTTATTCAGAAGAAATAAAAACATATATCCACAAACATCTGTAAGAGCATGCTTAGTACATTTATTTAAAAGAGCTAACAAATCAGGATAAGCCCAAATTTTCAACAAAAAATGAATGGATGACTAAATTGTGGTGCATTCATCCAATGGAGTACTATTTAGCAGTGAAAGAAACTAACTACTAATACATGCCATAACGTAGATGACTCTCAAAAACATTACGCTATTTGAAAGCAGGCAGACAAAAAAAGCTGTATATTCTATGATTTCAGTTATATAACTCTAGAAAAGGTATACTTATATGGGGAAAAATTAAATTACTGGTTGCAGGAGTGGATGGAGGGCATTGACTATAAAGAAACGTGAAGACATTGGGGATGACAAAAATATTCTGTGTCTATGTGATAATAGTTCAAATGACTCTATGTCAAAATCATAACTGCACCTTAAAAAGGATAAACTTTATTGTATACAATACTTCAGAAGACCTGTCTTTGTGATTATTTTCTCTATGGATTCTTTATTTCATATTCATTTTGAATAACAATTGCAGAATTTTAGTTTGGTAATTGTTTTGTCAATACTTTATACATTTCAGCCTGTTACAGGCCAACCGCAAGGGGAAATGGGATGGCCTGTGCTTTAAAAAACTCAGAACAATACCCAAGGGCAAGCACACAAAGGTCAGTAGGAGGTTTATTTGCAAGGGAAATGAAAAGAGGGAGGAGGGGAGAGAGAAATACAGAGGGAGAGAGATTAGTTGGTCAGTACCTCCTGCCTGGGTACATGTAGAAGGCAGACAAAATCAAGCAGCCCCCTGTAGGCCCACATGTCTTTGGTTTTATACCAAGCATGGCTGCTTAACTCCACCTTTAGTTCTCAGCGATCCTCCTTTCAAGATGTCAAGAGTCATGGCAGGGCCTCCCTGGTGGCACAATTGTTTAAGTCTCAGCACTATGAAGCTATCCCACAGCCACTGCAGCAGGAGTTCCATCTGGCCAGGGAAGTGACCCACACGGTGCAGCAGACGTCTCCTATCTCCCACGCTGCTCCCCTCTGCAGTGCAGTATATTTCATTAGATCTGCCTGTTCTGCTCCCCGCTCTGTCTCTGATGAATCCTCTCACAGCCCTGCACCTCTGGCCTACACCCCATGTTCAAATTAATTTTTTTAAAGATTGTTTATTTAGGGGCCTCCCTGATGGCGCAAGGGCTAAGTCGCCGTACTATGAAGTATCTGCGGCACAGCAGCGCCAGTTAGATCCCCAGCCAGAGAGGGGACCCACATGGTGCAGCAGACCTCGCCTGTCTCGCCCACTGCTCCCCTCAGCAGTGTATTTCCATACATCTGCCTGTTCTCCTTTCAGCCGTGTATTTCAGTCGTTCTGCCTGTTCTTCTCCACTCTGCCTCTGGTGAATCCTCTCATACACACACCCCTCCCCCTCTAGCCTGTACCCCAGTTCTTGTATGAATAAATAAATATTTACTTTAAAAAAGGTCATGGAACATCCATGGCATGATGGGAGTTATAATTCTTTAGTGCCTAGGATCTCTTTATCATGGAGCTGGGGGTGGAATTGTAACAGGGTGGTCCCCAGGAAAAGGGGAAGTTCCAGGATCCCAGTCCTGCCCTAAGTAGGGTGGAGCTGAGCAGGGATAAGAAGATGTTGGAGAGAGGAGATAGAAGGACAGAAAGAAGGGAGGAAGAAAGAAGGAAGCAAAATAAAAAGCAGCAAGGAGACTTGGAGGAGGCACGTGGAGCAGAGGGACATGTAAACACTCTGTGCTTGCTTCTTAGTCTTGAACTGGTTGAAACAGATGTGGGTGAGAAACCCTTAAAAAATTAACAGTAACAGCTTTAATCTTAATTTTAATTTCACTCTTTTCCTCCCAAATTTGCCTAACTCTAACCCTTTTCTATAAGTCTCCACTAAAAAATCCTTTAAACTTATGGCAGGCTTTTAAGCTTTACTTTAAGCCAATCCTATTTAGCTAAACTTTTACTCTCAAAAAAAAAGTAACTTTAAGTACTTAATAACTATATTCTTTATCTTTTCTATATTATTCCCTAATTATATTAAAGTTCCTTTCCATTAAAAGCCTTATATATTTGTCTTAATGTGGCAAATAACAAAACCCATTTAAAAAGGGTAGCTTTGAGGGTTCTAAAATGCCCCTCTCTCTGCCCTGTAACAGAATCCATAAGACATCAGTGGTGGAGTTCATTCAGGGCATACTGTTCCTCCAACAAACCCACTCACTTCTTGTGTGCATGGTTTCTGAAGAGAAGTCCAGTATGATTCTTTTTTAAAATGGATGAATGAATGAATGATTCTTTTTAAAATGGATGAATGAATGAATTTTTATTGAGATTGCATTTTTGTTTATACTTTGGCAGTACAGGATTATCCCTTCAGTTGTTGTTACCTCAGTGCTCACACCACCAAAGTCCCCCACCACAGTCCATTGTGTTCCTTCCCCATGTCCTGTTTGCTCCTCCCTCTCATCCCCATCCCCAATGCCTCAGTTATGTATTCAGTTCCATGAATCCATTCAGGAATGGTTGAGGGTTCTGGGGTAATTTACTCAGCTCACAGGTAAGTTTTGGATGTGGCTTTATCTGACTTTGGTTTCTCTATATTCCACATACACGTCACTCCATCTCATATTTGTCTTTCTTTCTGATTCATTTCCTCATGGGAATGAATTTTAGTTTCTTGAACAAGACAGTAATGGAATATAAGGCGTCTTTTTAATTAATTACATTTTAGAGATGATATTTTTACCAGGTAGATTAAAAAAAAGGATAGGGCTTTGGTAAACTACTTGGTGGGTACCAAAAAACTCAGGTATCAGATAATGAGGGATTATAAAAGCTATCCTGAAGTATCTGAAAATGTGTCCCTTCATATAAAGTTTAAACTTACTTTACATGGCACCAGGGGTACAGTAGAATAAGTAGAGTTTTTTTGATTTGTAATATGATTGTACATTTATGAGCTCTACATTACAAAAAGATAAATACCTGCAAGCTCGAGAAGCTATAGGCTACAGGAGTCTGAATGGAAGAGGAACAGAGTTAAAAATATGGCTTATGTTGAATTCTCCTAGTGTCTCCACACATTTTCCTTCGAGAAGCCATTATGTTCTAATTTCTCCTTCAGAAGCCATAACCCCAGGTAAGCAGCCTCAAATAATCCAGAGAATTTGAAGAGATGGGTCTCTGCTCAACAATCTTTGTTCTTCGGAGTTTGAGATAAACTCCGGCAGCAGTGTTTTCCCCTAGCAAAGATGTAGGAACCTGGCAGACGGCAGCTCAAGATGGGCTGTAGGCAGTTGATTTAATCTGCTTCAAAGGTAGAGGAGGCAGCAGACATAATTCAGACTCCTGGAGCATAACCAAGGTGCGGTTTTACATTGGTGCAATGCAGGGGAGCTTTTCCTCTACATTCTGTATCCTGCATTCAGATAGAACTATAATTCCTGGAGTAGTGCTGAGGCTGGTGCAACATTGTTAGGGGTTACCATGAGGAAGTACTTCTTTTCCTCAAACAGTGCCCAAATTTCTCTTTACCTGAAGACTTAGAAGGAAAGTGTCTTATCTCCCACACTTGCAATTTTTTTTTACTTTATATATATTTTACATCATTTTTCTTTTTGTACACTGTATGTTTTATCCCTTTAGGTGTAGTCCCAGAGAATGCCCATCACCATTTCACCCGTGGACCATCACCATAGTCCCTTGTGTAAGAACACATCCCCTCCCCTGTTTTGATCCTTCTCCCAGCCCCCTCCCCTGCCACCTGCTAAAGGTTATTCTACCAGTGAACAGAAGCAAGTGTGTCCTGTCTTCTATGTCACAAAACTTTCCAAAGAGACCACAATACGTGTCCTGCCTCTTCCCAGTCCTGTTGGAGAATTTCAGGTGACGTTTTTTAAATTTAACATCAAGATAGTGATGAAATGATCACCTTCCCAAGCATAAATATCCCTCTTTCTCTGGAAGTATAGTTAACTTTTTAAAAAATATTGATACCATAGGATTTCAACTGTGGTAACCAGTTCTGAATTTTTTGCATTCCTTAACCAGATCCTTATACAATCTACTAAATTATGAAAGTAACTACGATGGGGACTTCTTCAAAGTTGTGCTTTAGCACAGAAGTAAAACCACACAACTATGGACAACTGATTTTTGACAACAGAGCAAAGAATTTGCAATGGAACAAAGACAGCTTATTCAATAAATGGTGTTGGCAAAACTGGTCCACCATATGCAAAAAAAAAAATGAAGCTGGACCACTATCTCACACCATGTACAAAAAAATCAACTCAAAATGGATAAAAGACCTAAATGTAAAACCCAAAACTATAAAATATATAGAGGAAAACAGGTAAAATGCTGCAAGACATACATCTCAATAGTGCCTTTGAAGTTGCATCCCCAAAAGCAATAAAAATGAGAGAGAAGATAAACAAATGGGACTACCTCAAGATAAAAAGCTTCTGTATAGCAAAGGAAACATTAAATAAAACAAAGAGACACCCCACTGACTGGGAAAAAATCTTTGCGCTCCACACAACAGACAAGGGTCTGACCACAAAGATATACAAAGAGCTCGTAAGACTCAAGAAAAATAAAGTAAAAAACCCAATCGAAAAATGGGCAGAAGAACTTAAAAGATACTTCTCCAAAGAGGACATACACATGGCCAACAGCCACATGAGAATATGTTCAGCATCCCTCATAATCAGAGAAATTCAAATTAAGACCACAATGAGGTATCACCTTTCATCGGTAAGAATGGCACATATATATATATAAAAAAAATTACAACAACAAATGCTGGCAAGGAATTGGAGAAAAAGGAACCCTAGTACACTGCTGGTGGGAATGCAAGTTAATCCAACCACAATGGAAGGCTATATGGAGGTCCTCAGTCTACTAGGAATGGAGCTACCATATTATCCAGCAATCCTGCTCCTAGGGATCTACCCAAAAGACACAAAAATACCAATTCAAAAGAGCACCTGTACCCCTATGTTTATTGCAGCACTATTTGTAATTGGTAAGATCTGGAAACAACCTAGATGCCCCAAAGTAGATGACTGGGTCAAGAAGATGTGATACATATATACAATGTAATATTATTCAGCAATCAAAAATGATAAACTAGGGCCATTTATATAAACATGGATGGAACTAGAAGGAATTATACTCAGTGAAACAAGTCAGAAGGCAAGAGGAAAATATAGGATGGCTTCACTTTTGGGAGCAACAATTACAACAACAAAAAAAGAAGAAGAGTAATCTCAAGGAAATGGGCAATTACAACCAAAAACAAACCAAAAAAAAAAAGAAAGAAAGAAAGGAAAAAAAAACTCAACAAGACCAAAAGGTCAAAGATAAACCAAAGGGACCATGGAGGGGGAGAAAGGGGGAGGGCAAAGACAGGGATGAGGGTTAGAAGGAGCACAAGGGACTGAGGTGATGGTGCATGGGTGAAATGGTGGTGGGAACTCCCTGAGGAATACAAATGATGTCAAATATAATTAAATAAATTTAAAAAAACAAAACAAGGTTGTGCTGTAGGTTTAGCTATTTTAAGAAATGGTTGCAGGGTTCTGGGATGATAAGAAAATGTGGGTCACTGGCAATATTCCCTGCATGATGGTTCCCTCTTCATGCAAAAGGCATACCTCCCCCTGCCCTGGAAAGTGATACATAGGTTGTTTTATTTTTGCAGATCAAATTCTTTGAAATTGCCTCAAGAAAATGAAAGCTAATGTAAAATTTTAAAAAGAATCTTAACAGTAGAAAGAATTAGTGGTGAAGTTTTTCTTTTTCTTTCTGGCCTTTATCATCATTTTATAATATCATTTTATTAATATCATGAGAGCAACATATACAGGGTCTCCTCCCAGGAAGTTAAAACTAGTGCCCCCCTGTTACCAGCCCCTCTACCCTGAAGGTACCTTTCTTTTACATCACAAACAACATCAAGAAAACAACAGCCACCTTCCCTCGGCAATCTAAAGATTATTTCTCCAGTATTGTCCACCCTAAACACCAGAAAGAGGGAATATAGCTCCTTAGTACCACTATCACATGAGGGCGATGATTCTCAATACCCTAATGAATATGAGTTGTTTAAAGGCAGAGGCTTCAACGTGTTACTACCATATTCTTTACTAGAACAGTAACTGCACATAGTGCTCAGTCCCATTGAATAGTTGTTCAATGAGTGTATTATTCCCAAGTGGAAGAGTGACGAGTAGAGGGTGCTTCTTCTCCTCCAAATCACCTAGTTATGCCATCACTAATATGAAGAAGGTTAACGGGTGTGGCAAAGTAGATAAAACTGTCTTCATAGAAAAACACATAATTTCTCTTCTTTAGTCAAATCTCATTGATTTACCATTTACAAACTAATTTCAGGAGTGCTGCATCACACCTTAATATATATGTGTAGATGCTTCACTCTCACACACCGAAGTTCTAGTGCCATTACCTATCACACTGATTCCCTCTGCCCTTCCTCCCGCTCCCCCTGCCCCCTTCCCCTCTGGTAACCAGCATAATTTTCACCTGTCCTGCTGGCTTCAAGTAGAGTACATTTCAGTTTAAATTATGCCAGCTACACCGCTCAAGAACGATCTGAAAGCCAAAGTCTTTAGTTCTGCCCGCACATGACCATTACAACTGGTTGATGGCATTTTTATGATTGAATCAACAGCTTTTGGGTGACTAGAAATCTAGCATTGAGTATGACTTAGTTTTAAGGTGCTGCATTTCACTCCTTGATGATGTATTACACAATAAATATAATAAATAGATGAGGAAAAAAAAGTGCTTCTATGACACCGTACCACCCTAAATAATCAAATTACACTTCTAATCACTTGGCACAATATTTAATCAAATTGATTGAATTTGCCAGTTTGGTTCATTGATCTTTAGGTCTTATTCCATCTTCTCTACTGTAATGACTTCCTTAGAGAGCTTCAAATTCCTAAGTAGAAGAATAGGACTTAACAAAAAAAGGGGGAGGGGGAGCAACATGAAGTTTGGTGGGTTTTGGAAGGGAGATGAAGGCTATATAATAACGGACTAACCTCAAAAATTTATTTGACTCTGAAAAGAATCAGAGACCTTGCTTCATTTATACATTTATTCATGCATTCACTTCACCAAGTCACCACACCCCCTCCTTGTACACTTTGATGGTAGGGGAGAAATACGCTTTAAGAGAAACTACAGACTTCGTGATCTTTCAATAATATCCAGCATAGTACAAGATTAGAGAAGTCTTACCGGTATGTTAGCAAAAGCATCTTAAATTCTGATACTCTCCCATTTATGGACTTAGTCTATGTTCAGGATACTCAATCTGTGCCCATAATGGGCTCATTATATGGACAAAGTTCAAGGGATCATTGGTCTAGATGGCTCCCAAATGACAGTCATTTCAACCAGAATACCAAACCCCGGAGAAAGCAATGGACAAATAATTCCAGTAGTGACTGTTCTTAGGTCTAATTATTCACAAGTACAAACAATTTCTTCAATATCAGACTGTTAGTCTATCTTATCTCTTTGGAGGCAATGTGCTTATCATCCTCCTCATGTGGTTTAACTAGCTGAACAATCCTCTGTCTCTTTTCCTCTGCTATCTCTCCTTCCAGAACATCTGCTACTGAAAGGACAGCAGCCCGTATCTACTGAGCAATACTGGTCTAACTCCTTCCCTGATTCTCTTCCTGGCCTACTTTTCCCAGATAACAGACTCCCCATCTTCCAGTGTCATGGAATGCTTCTTCCTGGTTTTTATGACCTAAATCTGGTCTTTACCCATCTACAATGTTCTGTGTTACCCACTTAAGCAGAACTGGTAACAAGTTGCTGCATAGCAACAAACACTTTCAGTGGAATACTCAAGTCCACCATGTGATTACCCTACCATGCCTCCAATGTCTTCTAAAATTTCACCTATAAGACTCAGACCATGCCAAAGCTGCCATTATCTGACACCAGAAGCAGGATCACTACTACCGCCTTTAATTTTATCCTTTTCTCCTATGGGCTACACTAATGTGGTCCTTGCCCTCTACTATGTGCCTTTCCACTTACAGCTGTGCAGCCACCTTCTATGACCTCGCCCTCTCTATATACCTAAAACTTCATTTATAGGCATTATAAGATAAAAAAAATTCATCGTTGTCAACTACGGTATCAAGACACCCAGGTTCGGTAACATCCTGTATAACCTGAAGCAAAAATAAGAATGATGGCATCAGGGAATATATAGGAGGAAAGTAACTGAGACTCAAGGACCAAGACTTACTGCATATGGTCTGAGTAACCAAATATCACGTAACTTACTTTCATAAAGATATGACAACCTCTGAAGACCATGCCAGCACGTTAAGTGCACCAGCATGGTCCTAACTCTTAAGGAAGTTGTAATTTGTTGGGGAGGGGGAGATAAGCGTATGAGTAATATAACACACAAATATATACAGAGCATATACAAAAGATCTAAGTCAAGGTCACAAGTCCAGAGTTTCTGGTCACTTATTCCCTCTCTGAGTCCCACCTGCTCCCCAGAGATGACATCATTCATGGGAAATTGGGCATCCCAAGAGCAGGCCAGCCAGATAGAAGCTATTCCCTGCATGGCCAGAGAAGGGTTTCAGCTACATGTATGTGTTGGTTCAAGCCAGACTAGACTAGGTATGCAGGTGAGAGGAGACTTTCTTGCAGCTCTTTCTAAAGGTAAACCCCTTAATTTCTAAGATCCTTAGGGATCTTGCAGGCATTTCCCACTCTTCACTCACACTCAGGTGTTCCCTTCTTGGCCTGCAGCTCCCTATCTGAAGTTTCCTGGTATTTCTGGCTAAGTGCTCAAATTAATACATTCATAGTCTCAGACGAGATTTTCTAAGCATTTCTCTCAAGACTTTTTTCCATGCAATAGCTCATTTAATCCTCAAAATAATCCCATGAGTCAGTATTGTCTCCATTTGCCAATGAGGAAACTTAGGCTCAAAGAAATGACATAACCAGCCCAAGAACCCCATTGTTGATAAGTGGCAGAGTTGATTGAGAAATTTCAAACAGCTCCTTTCTAAGTGTCTCTGCCTCCAACTTTCATTCATCAGTGGACAGTACATTATGAGACTGAATGATGGACATACATGATTAGTGGATGAAGAAGCAATGTTAGCTTTTATATTAATTTGGAGTGCATTTATAGCTACCATCTCACACCTTCTCTTGAAAGCCTCACAGCAATCTCTTTACAATAGGTAAGACCTGGAAACAACCTAATGCCCAAAAACAGATGAGTGGTTCGGGAAGCTGTGGTACATATACATGATGGAATACTCAGCAATCAAAAACGAAAAACTAGACGCATTCATAGGAACATGGATGGAACTGGAAGGGATTATGCTCAGCGAAGTAAGTCAGAAGGCAAAAGAA
>JAGFMF010011408.1:1243409-1272028 GCA_019455555.1 Galemys pyrenaicus | reverse complement strand
GAGCATGGGGGACTGAGGTGATGGTGCACTGGTGTTACGGTGATGGGGAATACATGGGGATTACAATTGATGTCAAATATATGTAAATTTAAAAAAATTGTATTAAAAAAATGTCCCAACTTGAAAGCAACGTTTCCCTGACTTCTCCTGTTTCCCTCTACTCAAACCAGTTCTCTCCTACGCTGCTCATCTTCCCTGTATTGATAGTATCACCATCTACTAAGTTGTCTGATCCAGATTTATACCCAGGTCTCCTGCACCCTTCTTTCTCACTGTCCGTCCCATCCCCATAACCAGTCCTGGTTATTTTATTCTCATGTCTTACTAAACTCTGACCCTATTTCTTTATCTCCACTGTCAGGACAGTAACTGAAAATTTCATTACTCCTTGTCTTCACTTTTGCAAAAAATGGTTATTTTTTTTTTCAAGTGTCTTTTGTTGGTTCCTCCCAGCAATCTAAATGCACCCCATAGCTCAACCCATAGACCCGATCTCCATCTACAGTGGGTTTCTCATTCCATCTACTCTTGTTAAATATCACGTATGTGCCATGAGCTCCCAATTTTTAGCTCCAGAGAGCACATCTCCCCTAAACTACTGATTCACATATCTGACTGCCCAATGTATACCTATATTTGGATGTTAATAAACATCTTAAACTCTCCAAGCCATAATGAAATTCCAGATCTTCCATACATTCTAAGTCTTCTCCTATCTTAGTCTTCTACATCTCAGTAAATGGTCCACTCCATTCTTCCTATTGTTCAGACCTTGGTGATCCTAAGACATAGCAAGCATACTCTCGCACAAGGTTTTTCTGTTTACTTTATCTGAAGTGTTCTTGTGCTGTCTACTCAAATAACAGCAGAGATGACTTATCTGACCATCTTATCCTTTCCTCCATCATCCTACCCTTTCTTAATTACTTTTTCCTCAAAATATGTATTACAACCTTGTATATTTATTTGTTTATCATTTATCTCAGTCCACTAGATGGAAAGATCCACGAGGACAAGAATTTGTCTTATTCTCTACTATATCTAAAGCATCTAGAACATGCCTGGAATATAATATGTCATTAATGAATATATATTGAATAAATGAAATAAACAATTTAAAATTTAGTTTAGTAACTATAATTTTTATTTTCCAGCATCCAAACACTTGCTTATACTGTTTCATCAGCCTGGAATGCCATGAAAATTTTTCTCATTCTCCTAAATTCCAACTCAAATGTTGCTTCTTCTTTAAGATTCCATCCAAATACTCTCCACTCCAGACAGAATTAATCTTCCCCTTAAGCACCCTTGGACTGCTCTAACCTTAGCTTATAACTCTCCATAGCACTCATTACTTTCCGCCTTAGGTTGGAATTATCTATGTACCAGACTGATCCCATGACAAAACATTGAGCTCCTTAAAGTATGGTATTCCCTGAAGTGTCTAACATAGTGCCTGGAACATTGTTAAATTGACTGGAAGGGAACTGAATGCTTATTTTCAAAGTAGACAACTCCAATTAAGGATAATTAGCCTTGAAAATGGCAATGTTACCAGCAACTGAATTAATGAACTCTAATTGCTCTTCCCAGACATGGGCATTAGCTGAGATTCAGCTTTGGGCTGTAACATGTATGGATATCTTCATTGTGAACTTCAGGTCTCTGAGCTGATGCTAATGCCAGGGCAATGCTAGTGCTTTCTGTGCTCCCCTTAGGTATATGTGCTAAGGATCCAGAATGAGGACTATGCTTTCCCCTTTAGACTGTGGAAGGCACTGGGGTGGAAGGAGCATGGAAAATGCCTTTCTTTTCACACTGGGGGCTACTTAGAGTGGGTGGACAGTGTCTCCCTAGTCACTTTGGTAGCTCTTTAAAGAGACCACTGCTTCTCCGTTGTATGAAGGTATCTATCTGACAGCAACAGTTTTCTCTAATAGGCAATCCTCCCCAAGGTAAAGATCACCTCCTCTTAAAAATTCAAGTCTCACTTGGGAGGGGAAGGAGGAGAGAGAAGGCATGAGTTGGGAATGGAGGGGTCAGGGGGTAGTGGAGAGTGTGTTGGAGTGTGGTGGAGGACGGTGGATATTTTGGTGGTGAGAAAACTATGGAGACCACACTTGAGGGGAGAAATCTTATATTGTGAAAAAATAAAGATGTTTTTTAAAATAAAATAAAATAAAAAGAAGCTTAATATTTCCCTTGGGAAAAAAGGTTCAAATTTTCTTAGAATAAAGAAACTGTGTCTTCTGTCCCACTGTGTGAGAGACTGAATAGTCTATCAATATATAGAATAGGAGAACTTTCCTTGGTGATCTCAGTCTCATGGATAAATAGTGTCTATACGCTGAGGACTAGCAAAATAATATTTCCTCTCCAAGACCTCTCCCTTAAGCAGCAGAATCCTGTATGCACCTGTCTAAACATATACAGTGGATATCTAATAAAAATTTCAAACTTAACATGGCCAACAAACAAATGTCTCCTAATCTTTCTCTTCAACTATATTCCTCCTTCAGTTGGTGGCAACTTCATTATTTCACTTGATCAAGTCAAGAGCACTGAAGTCATCCTTGACTTCTTCTTCAGATACCCACATCTGTCTACTAAGAAAACTTCTTGGCTCTACTTTCAACATATTTCTAGTGTTCTATGGCTTCTCACCACCTCCACCATTAACATTCTAGTACAGCCACCATCTTCTCTCAACTGGATTATTAAAAAATCTCCCTGCTTCTATTCTTGCCTCCCACCTATTCATTCCTTTTCAACAAAGCAGCCAGAATTAACTTTCTAAACACTTCTTTGTATTTAAATATTTTTATTGTGGTAAAATACACATAACAAATTTACTACTAGTGATTGCTAATATATTAACAATGTTGTGCAATCATCACCACTATATAGCTGGTTACAGATACCCATTAAGGTATCACACCCCATTCCATCTTCTGATGAGCCCCTGGCCACCACTAATATGTTTTATGTCTCTACGCATTTTTCTATTTTACACATTCCATATAGAGTCTTACAGTATGTGATGTTTTCTCTCTGCCTTCTTTGACTTAGCATAATGTTTTCAAGGTTCATCCATGTTTTAGTATGTATCAGTACTTCGTTCCTTTTGATGGTCAAGTAATATTTAGTTTTATAGATATAACAGATTTTGCTTGTCCAGTTATCAGTTATTGGACATTTGAGTTGTTTCTACTTTTTTTTGGCTTTGTGAACAATGCGTATTAATGTGCAAGTATCTGCTTAAGTCCCCATTTTCAATTATTTCCAAACCCTATTTAGAAGTAGAATTGTTGGTTCCTATGGGAATTCTTTCATTAATTTATAGAGGAACTGATAAATTGTTTTCCATAGTGGTTAGGTCTAAAGTTCACTGAGAGTAAAATTTCCATACTTAGCAGACCCTAATGATCTGGCCCACCATGTGTTAGTTCTCTAACTTTACTCTGTTTTAACCATGGTGACATCACTGCTGTTCTTTATACTCATCAGGTACACCCCACCTCAGAGCATTTGCACTTGTTATCACCTCTGCCTGGAACACTCTTTAGTGGTTATCCTTGAGTGATGTTCCTTCAGTTCTCCTAATATTTTCTCCACAAATGTCACCTTACTTTCTAAATAAAATATGCTAAGTGAAAGCGGTCAGAAGGAGAAAGATAAATATGAGATGGTTTTACTTATATGTGGAACATCAGAGACCAAACAGAAGGTCAAAGACAAACCCTGAAAGCTGGCCATAGATCTGAGGTACACATGAGGTGAGGGGGAAGTCATAAAGCAGGAGGGGAAGAACACAATGGACTAAGGCTACCAGAAGGACAGTGTAGTGGGGTGGGGTAAAGGCGAGAAGGGATTCCAGTGGAGGATTACTGGGGCTTTGGTGGAGTGTGATGAAATAACATAAATTTGTGAAGGTTTAAATCTACACCCCTAAGACATTAAGACATACACTGTGTTATAAATCAATATTACCTCAATAAATATAACTTTAAAAAAAAAGAAAGAAATCCTTTAATTTGCCTTAACTGGAATGCAGGTTTAAAAGCTGAACAAAGTGGTGATAGCAGGGAGGTCCAAAATCCATTTGTAGAGAAAATAAACCCATACCTCCAAATTATATACTGTGTGCTAAACCACTGTTGCCTCAATAAAAAAATTTAAAATGCAACCTTATTCATACTCCAGCATTCACTATGCCCTCCCCCTGCGACACATATCCCTGCAGCCTTCTTGGGATGCCACGACTAAGTACCACAGGCTTGTTGGATGAAATCAATGAAATTTATTGGTTATGGATAGCTGAGACAAAGCAAGGTTTTGTTTCCTCAAAGCATCTCCCCTTGGCTTATAGGTGACTATCTTCTGCCTGTGTTTTCACAGTCTACCCTTTGCACATGCTTATGTTCACTTTCCCTCTTCCTGTAAGGACACTAGTCATTTCAAAGTAGAGCTCACCCTAATGACACCAGTGTAACTTACTTACCTCTTGAAGTCCCTATCTCCAAATTCTGAGGTAATAGGTATTAGGGCTTCAATATATGGATTTGGGGGAACCCAATTCTACTCATAACACCTGCTTTATATTTTTTAGTACTTATTTCTATTGAATATTCTATGTATATTACTTATATGTTAATTTTTTTGTTTATTGTCTTTCTTTCCAAATAAAATGTAAGCTCAATTAAGTTACTTATATCTATTTTGTTCACTAGCATATACCCAGTGTCTAGAACAGTGCCTGGAATATAGTTGATTTATGCTGTATGAGTGAATATTTCTCCACAAGACCAAAGACTGGGGCTCCTTAAAGAATGAAAACTCTCTCCCTCATGAGCCAGACCTTTCATCATAGTCAGGAACCACATCTCCTCCCAACTAGGCTGTGATTCTTCTCTCATTAAATACCAAGGGTAGTGTGTTTTGCTTTATATGAAATCATTCGTTACAAATGCAATGCTAAAAAAAATCAATGCCTACTGAATAAATTCTCTTTAATGTGAGTCATGTTAACAAAACTGTAGATTTATGACCCAACCATCTACCCTCCCTGCTTTGATATTGGGCTTTTGATGTTAATTTGATTCATTTATCTCCTACCAATGTGCAAAGACTGCTGAGCAGAAGAACTTTTTGGTGCAATGGAAAAAGTATTGAACGAAAACTAAATAAAAAATGAGTTTGGCCCCTTATTTCTCCCTAATATTTTGTGCAACCTTAGGCACACCACTTCCTCCCTAAAGGACTCCATTTTCTTTTATGTGAAATGAGAGGGTAGGAAAAAATTACCATATCTTCCCAATCTTACGGAGAGCCTCCATCATTTACCCAATTGCTTTAGAGCAAAATCCTTATTATAACCCTGGTTTTGTCTCTTTTCCTTATAGCCAATCCATTAACAAGTACTACCCATTCAATCTGCTAAATATATCTTCTATCAGAGGTGCACACTCCATTTTCACTACCACCTGGTGTAAGCCTAACATTATCTCTAACCTGAACTACTGAAATAATCTCTTACCTGGTTTCCTGTCTAAATCCTTTTAAATATCATATATAAATCTAAATCATCCTCTTATTAAAAACCAATCAATTCTCCCCATCACTCTGAGAGAAAAAAGTTCCATAAGCTTGTGTCTAAGAACTCTTCTTTTTAAAAAAGAAGTCTTACTTATTTTTAATACATATTGATATACCTTCTTATTTTGTACAATGTATGATTTCCCCATGAAATTTCCATCACCAATTCACCTTATGATGTGGCCCCTGCCTAATTCTCTCTTTTTCTCCCAATTCTGCCTAATTTCTCATGTTTCAGTCCTTAGATACCTTCCACACTGGGATCTGACTTGTTTCAGACTTGGGTCCTGTCTATAGTGCCCGTCACCTACACCATATAAGATCACTCCCATTTATCTGATAATATTCACTGTATGTAACATCTCACCTAAGAATTTTTTCCATATATCACCACTTTCAACCAGTTTATCCTGTTTATATTTCCATAAAGTGTTGGATCCATCTGTCGTAGTATCTTCTTGGATTGTCTGAGACAAAACTTCAAAAGAAGAAATAATGTATTGTTCACTTTGGTATTTCCAGTATTGTAGCCCAATGCCCAAGACATAGTAGATATTCAGAAATTGAGTTGAAAAGGAACCCAGAGTTCTCTTCCAAGAACTAATAAATTTAACCAACTCATAAAACATCTGTTCAAGCCGTTACTCCATCTCTTACTAACTGTGTGACTAAAGCACATCTTTGTGAAATAGATATTAATTAATAACATTTAGTGAGCTTGTATAACATGCCAGGTACTTTGTTGGATGTGTACCCCAGGAAATCTCCTTCCCTTGGAGTCCCAATTGGGTACAATGCTGTTTTTAAACTTGTGCCTGGTGTTTTTTGTGTGTTTGTTTTTTTACTGTTCTTTGTCAAAGTTCTATCTGCCCTACTGGATCTCAAACCCCTTAAGGGATGGTACCCTCACTCAGTTTTTGGTGCTCCCTTAACCCACAAACTCACTTCTCCTCTCCAACCACAACCTGAACCTGGCACAGGGTCTGGTGCACTGTAGCTATTCAGCAAATAAGGAAATACGAATAAAACATGGATGCTGGAGCAGAGAGGAAAACACCAAAAGAAGAATCCAGTTTCCCAATGGGAACCTGAATAGACACTGTGGTAACACAAGCTTGTCTTGATCTGGTTGAAAGAGTCAAATCCTTACAAGCCACATAAGTGACCATTTCAGCCAATGCTGAAAAATTCCTTTAGTTTACTTTTGGAGAAGCTCTCTACGCCACCAATGACACTTCCATAACATGCAGAGCCCAATTGCCCTATTTCCTTGTTGCCCATACGTAAAGAACACACTACTTTCTGGGGGTGGTACCAATTTGCAAGACTTGTCATGGCTGGGAATGGTTTACACCGGTGCTTTATGAAGATGGTATACAGGCCTGGATCACCTAGAGTGTGTCTTCCCTTTCTGCCAAATTCTAAGCTCAGTGATGTTGAGACAAACTCAGTCTTGAGGGGCTCAAGACCTCTGGGAGGTAAAACATGGCAGAAAGATGACTGACCTTCCTGTCTCCAGTCTCTTCCTTCCAAGTCCTTTGCTCATTTACAGCTTAAAAAATGAGTGTGGAGCACAGAGACATGGGAAAATGCTCAACATCACTTATTATAAGGGAAATACAGTTCAAAAGTACAATGAATTATCACCTCACCCCTATGAGAATAGCCTATGTCAAAAAGACTGGAAGAAAAAAATATTGGTGAGGATGTGGAGAAAGAACGGGATCTTCCTCCACTATTGGTGGGAATGTCATCTGGTAGAGCCTCTATGGATAACACTGTGGAAATTCCTTAAAAAATGGAAATATCATATAGTCCAGCAGTACCACTGCCAGGCATTTGCTCAATAAATAGGAAAGAATGTGAAAACACTAATATGAAAAGGTTTATGTGTTCAGAGCAGCATTATTTGCAATCGCCAAGTTGTGGAACCAGGCTAAGCACCCAACAACAGACAACTACATAAAGAAATTGTGGAAACTACTCAATGCAATGCTATTAGCTATTGAAAAAAATAAAATAGTGCCTTTTGGAACAAAATAGATGGGTCTTGAGGTGATTATGCCAAATGAAATAAGTCAGAAAGTGAAAGACAGTTACCAGATGGTTTCACCCACTTTTGGAATATAAATAACCAAAGAAAACAAACTGGAAAAGTACAGCAAAAATAATTCTTAGAAAAGTACACTTTTCAAATGTGGGAGAGGGAGTAGAGCAAATGGAAATGAGGGGGATATGAAATTGGTCAAGTTTTGGTGAAGGGTGAGTGAAGAGAGGTGTGAAGTTGTGCTCCCAAAATTATATAGTTGTGTAAACAAATGACAAATTAATTTTTTAAATGCATGTGGAAGAAACAGCACTACCTATTCATGATCAAGGTCATTTAGGCTTACTGAGATTTTAAACTTTTCTTTACCTGCTGCCCGAATGACATAGGAAATGCATAATAATAAGGTGAAAGGCACAGCTTTAAGTTTAGTAGGAATCTTCCCATATCAACTGGTGGAAATATCCACCATCTGGAAACTAAGTCATTGAGGTTCATAAAACCTCCAGTTGTCATGTAGTCATTGGGAATGATGATGAGTAGAGCCCTTATTATTTTCAACCAGACCTATATATTCTACCTATTGGAGACAGAATGCCATAAAGAGATTATTGTTTCAAGTTGTAGACTGCATCTTAAAAGATAGAGTCTCAAAATCATAAGAATCATAGCCAAGATGGTGACATACTTATGCCATCAAGAGACCATGAAAATTCCCTTCTAGGCTGGCAACTTTCAAGTAATGTAGCATATGTTATAACTAGTGGATTTCATGATCACATACACATTGACATGTTTCCTTTGCATGAAACAAATCCACTAATGCATGGAAATATCATGAAAGACCTCATGTTAGTAAATGGAATTTTTAATGATAGTCCAGATTCTAGAATTTGCTGAAACACTTCAGGTAGAATAGGCTTACTCATTACTATTAGATAGACTAAAATACACTGTTGAGAAAACATTGATGATACCAATTACTGATGCAGGAATTCTCATTGCAGATGAGAATAGAAAAAGGTACAGCATCTTTGGAAAAGAGTTGGGCAGTTTCTTACAAAACTAAACAAACAAATTCTCATCATACAACCCAGCAAACAATCTCCTAGTATTTGCTATCTCATTTGCAAGGCTACATTTATATGAAAAACTGCATGTGTCTACAACTACTTCATCCAGTCACCCAAAATGGAGGCAATTTCATTGACTTTCATAGGTCAACAGATTAAACAAGCAGTGGTGCATCTATACAGTGGAATATCAATCAGAAATAAAAATAAATTAAATCATAAAAAACAAAGACAATCTATGAACTGGAAGAAGATATCTGCACCTCTTACATCTGACAAGGGGATAATTTCCAAAATATGTAAAGAACTCACTAAACTCAACAACAATAATAACACAGAAATCCAGTCAAAAAATGTGCAAAAGACCTAAATAGATGCTTTAAAAATACATTGAAATGCCTGCAGGCACAGGAAAAAATGCTCATCACTTATGGGGGAAAAGCAAATCAAAACCACAGTGAGATATCACCTCACCTTTGGGAGACAGGCTTATATTAAGAAGACAGAAAAAAAATGGTAACGATGTGAGAAAAAAGGAACAATCATTCACTGTTGGTGGGAATGTAAATTGGTACAGCCCTTGTGAAAAACTGGAATAACATATGATCCAGAAATACCATTGCTAGGTATGTATTAAAAGAATATGAAACAGTAATGTGAAAAGATTTATGCACACTTATGTTCTTAGCAGTATTAATCACAGTAGCCCAAGCATAGAACCAACCTAAGTGTCCATAACAAATGACTGAATAAATAAATTCTGGGAACAGGGTATACTACCCAGTTATTTTAAAAAAAAATAGTGCCTTTTGGGGGAAAAAATGAATCAATCTTATGGTGATTATGCAAAGTGAAATAAATCAGAAAGTAAAAGACAGTCATTGGATGGTCTCACCTGCAGAATGTATATAATCAAAGAAACAACCTAGCAAAACAACAATATTTTTTTATTTATTTGAGTTTCTTAAATTTTTATTTTTTATTCAGGTAACTGGTTTACAATATTGTATATGATTTAGGGGAATAAGTTCACACCTCTTCAGATGTATGTTACCACATCACACCCACCATGAGAACACCTGTAGTTCTTCACCATAGACTATAGGGACCCCTCCACATTTCTGTTTGATTTAGATTAGTTTTGCCTATTCTTTTGTCTTGTTTCTCTAAATTTCTAACATGAGTGAAAATCATACAGTATTCATCTTTCTCCTTCTGACTTATTTCACTTAGCTTTACCCTCTCCAGTTGCATCCACGTTGTTGCAAATGGCAAGAGTTCATCATTTTATATTGTGAAGTATTCCACTGTGTATATACACCACATCTTTATTCATCTGTCATTGGGCACATAGGTAATTTCCATAACTTGGCTGTTGTAAATAACACTGCAGCAACATAATAATGCACATATGCCTTTGAATTAACATTTTGCACTTTTTGGATAAATACTGAGGAGTGGCGTTATTGAATCAAATGGTATATTTATTTTAATATTTCATGGAACCTCCATACTGTTACTTAGGGTTAGACCAGTCTACATTCCCACCACAGTTTATGAGGGTTCTTTTTTTCTACATACACTCACAATATTTGTTGTTTCTGCTTTGTTTTGTATTTTTGATATGGGCTGTTCATACTGGAGTGAGGTTGTATCTCATTATGGAGTTGATTTACATTTCCTTGATGATAAGTGATGATGAGCATTTTTTCATGTGCCTTTTAACAATGCCTATGTCTTCTTTAAGAAAATGTCTATTTAGCTCTTCTGCCCTTTTTTGATTGGGTTCTTTGTTTTCTCTTGTTGAGTTGTATAATTATTTTCTAGATCATGGATTGTAACCATTTGCCAGATGTATGAGGTACAAAGCAGTAGGTGAAAGAATTGGGGAACAAACTTGAAGTGTACAACCTTGAAGTTAGAAGATCAATAAGTTATGGGGATCTAATGCACAGTATTGTGATTATAATTAACAAAGCTGTGTTACAGTTGAAAGTTGCTAAGAGACTATATCTTAAATGTTCTCACTCAAAAAAGAAATGATAATCATGTGATATAATGCAAGTAACATCTAACTCTACAGTGGGTATCATATTGTAATATAGAAATGAATCACGTCAACACCTTGCATAGCTTTAACTTATGCAATGTTATATGCTAATTATATCTCAATAATAAATATAAGCAAACACATTGGTTAACTATACACATTTCTATCTACTTGCTGTCAGCTGAGAAACCCTAAAAGCAAGGACACAATCAGCAAGCACGGATCTTGCTTTCTACAATAATACCAGCCTCCAATAAAAAGAAACAAGCTTCCTTGAAGAAATGTATAATTTTAGCACCTGAACAGGAATTACACAATCTTTATAATTATAATTGCTAAAATATGTAATGGAACTATGTGAAAAGAATACAGGCACCAGCTGAAAGAACTCTCAGTGGTCAAAAGTAGAACAATTTGAACAATAAAATTAGCAAAATGGTATAAAATTATAACTCAAAGCTATAAAATAAATATTCATGAACTCAAACTAGTATAAATAAGTTGCTTAATAATAGATAAATGGGAGTAGATAAATCTCAGGTACAAAAAATATGCTAAAGGATAGATGGTCCACCCTTAAGGAGATGAAGTATGACTCCCCACTCCTTAAGTATGGGCTGCACATAGTGACTTTATTCCAAAAAGGCCAGTATGGAAAAAAGGGCAAGATTACAGTGGAGATACCTGACAAACATTATTTCAGTATATGATTAACATATATTGATAGTGTTCCTTTGATATAATGTGATAAGAATGGCATTTTATTGTTGAGATCTTGCTCTCCAAAACACATTACTTCTGTCTAATAATGAGGGAAAAATCAGAAAATAAAATTGAAATCCATTGTACAAATTATCTCACTGGTTATCCTTAGAACTTTCCAGCTATCACAACCCAGGGAGCTCAAGGAGACATGACAACTGAATGCCATGTTGTGTGTTGGGTGGAATATTATGAGATAGAAAAAAAAGACATTAGAGAAAAACTGAGGAAGTCTAAATAAAATACGGACTTTAATAATAACGTATCACATGCACCCCTGTGTTTATTGCAGCATTATTTATAATAGGTAAAACTTGGAATCAACCCAAATGCCCAAAAATAGATGACTGGATCAAGAAAATGTGATATATATACATGATGGAATATTATTCAGCAATCAAAAAGATAAACTTTTCTACATTCATGGAAATATGGATGGAACTTGAAGGGATTATACTCATTGAAATAAGTCAGAAGGAAAAAGAAAAATACCAGATGGTTTCCCTTATAGGAGGAATCTACAGGGGATCAAGGAAAAAATTAAATAATAATGACAACAATAAGATAAAACCAAAATAAACAGACAGCTACAAAACAGAGACATTCTACAGGAAAGAGGGAGGGGTTGGGATCAAGGCAGGGATGGGAAGAGCACAAGGGACTATGGTGATGGCGTATGGGTGAATTGGTTGTGGAAATTCTATGGGGACTACACCCAGAAAATAAAGCAAACATTGTAAGAAAAAAATAAAAATGAAAGATAATTTTCTTATCAAAAAGTGAAACAAAATAATAATAATAATGTATCAGTATAGTTCATTAATTGTGAAAAATATACCATGTTAATGTATGATGTTAATAGTAGGGGAAACTAGATATATAATATAAGAAGTCAGTTAGGGTGAAATCTAGTGGAATCTGTTCTTTAGAAAAGCCATTTTACAAACTGTGGAGAAAGGAATAGGATGACCGTAAGATGGGTTGAATAGATGGTCACTGAGAGACCAACTGCTTTTGTTTATATGGGACGTTCATGTGTCCTTTGTTAAGTATATGTATATATACACATATGTATTGCTGTGGAGAAGTTTATTTTTTATATTTAATTTTGGGGTTACAATTTTGCACTTCTATATGTGCACATTTTTTATTCATCCTCCACCTCATGTGTGTTTTTGACAGCCTATGGGGAAAGGAGACAGTGGGGAGACACTCAAGAACTGAGCTGGGTGAGCTCCATGAGGGAATGCAGTGTTACTATTTCATTCTCAATTGCAAGCTCCAGTACCTTGGACAGTGCCAAGAACATACTATTGATACTTTAACCACTCTTTTTGAATGGATATAGGAATAAGTGAAAAATATAGAAGAAGCAAGTTCTCTCAGGATTGGAGAGAAGGGATTTTCAGGACAGAAATTTGTCTTATAAATGAGAGGGACATCAATTTCTTGGGAAGAGAGTATAACAAAAAGTTGATAAAGATGCTAAGGAGAGTTTTTCTGTGAAGGCAGCAAATATGATGTCAGTAGTCTTCTGAGGGCGTGTAAAGGACAGTAATAAGATGGAGGAGTGTAAAACAGTGAACAATATATCCATAGTCTTGTATCAGAGATGAGTGACATGAAAGAATGATTATAGAGAGACACAGATTTTCCATGGACCAGAAAAACTCCCAAAATGTTGAACTATTGTCATTTTCACAGAAACAAAAAAAAATCAATATCTTCAACCCCTCCCCTCATACACACAGACACACACATACACGAGGGACCAAGAACCCGCTTATGATGATAAGGAATGCTCTTCTCTGAGGATTATTCATGCCAAGTTTGAAGAAAAGGCAATTATTCAATGCAACTCAAAAAGGTTTTCATTCTGTCCAGGGAAAAATAACCAAACAGAACTAATGAGCTACCATGGGACTGATAATTTAAAAAGAACTTCATTTTATGGGAAAAAGAAATAACGTGAATTACCTGGTATTCCCAATAGATATATTGTCATGTATAGTCACCAGAGTACTCAGATACTCTGAGATGAAACACTAGACAGACCAAGGTGAAACTAAGAGCTTGATACTTGAATGGTATAGTTATCCCAAGCTATTAAGAGACTGTTGAGGTCACTTGAGACATGTCAGAATTTCAAGGTTATGTCAAGGATTACCCAAGACCCTCCTGTCCTTTATAATGGTCCTGTATTGGATAGTTAGTATCTAAAGTTGGTAGTTTGTAAGTCATTTTATAGATGTCAAGAATACATTGCACACCAGGATGTTAATAGATATACCATCAAAAAGGTTCTCTGGTCAAATAGGTGTGGAGAATGCTGGTCTATGTATAATTAAACTATATGCTTTATTGCGATATGTTTTGAAAACTTTAATATAGTAAATGGGTACTATAATTATCCAAAAAAATAGTTTCCCTAGCTATTTAACCTGCAATATCTGAGTAGAGTTCCACAGACTATCATTTGGGAAACTTATCTCTGGAAGGCCATGGTTAAAATGCAAGGAATATGTGGGACAAAATAATATAGTAACCATTAGTATCTGCTTTCATATCTGATGGTACCATATTCCTGGTGGGGTAGATATCAGAATATATATTGCTCTCGGGGAACTCAGTTCTCATGAAAGACCAAAATTAATTAAATATAGAATAAATATTATGATAAGTAATTACATATGCTAGAACTTGATGGTGTTTTGGATGAGAGTGTTGGCAGTGAAAATAAAAAAAAAATGGATAGAGTGGGGATCTATTTAGAGGTAGTTTCAATAAAGCTTACTGCTGGATTATGCAATATAAAAATGACTTTAAGGTGTTTCATTTTTCAACTACATGGAAGATGATGCCATTCACTGTGACAGAGAATGGAAAAAGAGGATCAGTTTTGGGAAAACAATGAGCTTAACCTGTGGCATTTCTAAAGACAGTTATCTTCACAATCACCCTACATGGCTGATATTACTCTCTCTACTGTGCTACATGGCAAAATGAAGAACAGGTTCTCATGAGAGATGTCACATTAAAGATTCTGTCTAAATCACTTATCCTCTCACTTATCCCTATGGTAGCTTAATTGATTAACTGAAATACCAGACATAGCCTGCAGCAATGAAGACTTCACAGACAGCAGAGCCATTCACAGAATAAGGTTGTTGCTGATCAAATGTAGGAGATAACCAGGTTAGTAGATTAAGATTGCTAACATTTATAAGATTTCTTAACATTAAAGGAGTAAAAATATACCAATTTGTATGCAGTTTTTAAAATTTCATTTACGCAACCAGTGTTTATTATGCGTTCAGCAACAGTGAAGTATATACTGAATTATGCAAAGATGAACCAGCTGAAGTTGTGGGCATCATAAGCATGTAAAATTAAGTGAAATAAAGTTTTAGAGGCTTTGTGATAGAAGACTATTGCTAAGTAAGGAAAAAATGGTGGAAATATTTCATTCTAAAGGAGGGTGGGGAAAAAACTGGGCATTACCTAATTCTTGCAAAAATGCAAGATTTTGTTTTTAAGATTTATTTTATTTCTTTATGCATACAAAACTTGGGGTGCAGGCCAGAGGTGCCGGTGGGGGGACTAGAGTGAGAGGATTCACCAGACAGAGTGGGGAGCAGAACAGGCAGGTCTACTGAAATACAATGCTGAGGGGAACAGTATGAGTCAGCTCCCTGACCGGGGATAGAACTCAAGCTGCAGTGGCTAGCAATAACTAGCGCTGAGACGTAACCATTGCACACTCTTGAGAGGCCCCAAGATATTTTTTTGAAGTGCCTGGAAGAAAGAAATGGAATATAAGAATGACTTTCTAGGGGGGAAAGAACATAATTGCAAACAGCGTTTGAAATATATCTTGTAAGTAATTAAGGTACAATTTAAAAATTTTAAGCACAGGAGCAATAAGTAAGAATTATGTTTATATAATTATGTTTATGGAGGGAAAGTTAGAGAGAGCAAGACTTTTCCTGGGGTCAAGAAAGACAATTGAAACTTTCTGAAAGGGTTCAAACAAGAGATAATGGAGCAGTATCAGGGGGATGAAAAGAAGATAGACTAGGGAGATGTGGAAATGATAGAATCTAAGAATTTACTTTCTGCATGTGCTATGGACATCAAATATAGAGTCATAAGATAATGTGTGAAAGATGATAATTTTATTTTTAATATGAATGTGGAGTATCCAAGAAATGTGAAGATAGTCAGCAGACATTCAGATATATGAGCCTGGATTCAGGTGGAAGATGTGGGCTGGAGATAGATCTGGGAGCTGGAAATGTGTAAATGGTTATTTAATTACAGCAAACGAAGAAACTTTTTTCTAGTGGGGTAGATAAGCATTCTTGCACCCCCAAAAGAAATAAAACACACAAACATGTTCAAACACATGAGCAAGGACAAGGAAAGTATGATAAGCATAATGAAGCAATATGACCTCATAGTTACACAGAACACACAAATTTTAAAAAGTGGCAGTATTCCTTTTTCTTTAATGTGTATATGGAGCATTTAACAGTATTTATAACACTTGGCAACATAGAAAGTCTCAACAACTTTAAAAAGATTGCATTCACACCATCTTCATGACTTCAGTGGAAGCAACCTGAAAACCAACAAGGAGTAGAATATATTTATATAATGTACGATTAGATAATCAATGAGTCAAAGAAAAAATCACTAGTGATAGTAGAAAATATTTCAAAATATATCCAAATTTGAGGTATGCAGTGCTAGCAGATATCAGTGATATTTACTTCTTTTATTAAATTTAAGGAAGGACTGAAAACCAGTTTTTAAGCCTGCATTTTAAGAAGTTGGAAAAATAACAGTCAAGATTAACATTAAATATTATAAGGAAGAAAATAACAAAAATTAGATCATAAATCAATTTAATACAAAATACATAACAGAGAAAATTACAAGGGGCAAAAGTTGGTTCTTTGAAAAGCTGAATAAACTTGATAAGTAGCTGGCAAGATTGATCAAGAAAAAGAGAAAGCAGAAATTACTAATATCAGAAATAAAAAGGTACATCGCATGATATCCTAATGATATTTAAAGCTAATGAGGTTATTATGAACAAAATGTACACAAAGAAATTTAAACTGTAGGGGGAAAGGCAAATTGCATTAAAAGTATGATTACCAATGCTGAGAGAATAATGCATACACAATATGAATAGTCCAATATTTATAAAGAAATTTACACCATTATTTAAAAGCTTCCCATTAAGTAAACCCCAGAACCAACATTTTAGAGAGAAGTAACATTAATCTTAGAAAATTCATACATAGAGTTATACAAGAAGAAAGACACCCCAACTCTTTTTAACAATCCTGAATAACTTTGATTCTAAAATCTGACAAGGACATTGAAAGAAAGAAAAATTATAGACAAACCTTTCTCATGAATATAGATGCAAAAAAACTTACTAAATTTTTAACTTTCAAATCTAGCAATAAGTAAAACAATAGAATTTATCACAATCAGGTGATATTCATTGTGGATATCCAAGGGTAGTTTATCATTCAATGTAATTTATCATATTACCAAATTTAAAGACAGAAAAATCAGGGCCAAATTAATGGGAGCAGAAATGGCATTTGGCAAAATTCAGAACCTGCTCGTGATAAAACTTGTATCAGATTAGGAATGAAAGGCAACTTCCTCATTCTGAGAAAATACATTCAAAAAAGACTTTGGCAAACAGCACATTCGATAGTTATGATTAAATATTTTACCGTGACTACAGAAAAAAAAACATGGTGAATTATATTAACACTTTTAATCAATTTTGTATGACAGGTCCAAATCAGTGCAATAAAATAAGAAATGTAAATTATAATCATAAGAATTAGAAAGTTTGAAATAAAATTTTCATCATTGGCTGGCAGGATTGGATACCTAATAAGCCCAAGAATTTATGGTCAAACTATTAAAATTAAGAAATAAATTTAGCAAGTTAAGACACAAAAATCAATTTTATTTATTTCAGCAACAAACATTTAGGAGTAAGCAATTTAATGACATTGTGTTATAGTTCTATGTGCGCCTAGTCAAGTGCTAGTTCCCAGTTACGCAAACACTAACCTAGATGTTGATGTGAATGTATTTTGCAGATGGGTAAGTATCTATAATCAATTTACTTAAAGGAGATTTTCCTAAATTGGAGTGGGTTGGAGCCTCCCTGGTGGTGCAAGAGGTTAAGTCTCAGCACCATGAAGCTATCTGCAGCCACTGCAATACTAGTTGGACCCCAGCCACGGAGCTGACACACATGGCACAGCAGACCTCTCCTGTCTTGCCTAATGCTCCCCTCAGCAGTGTATTTCAGTAGATCTGTCTGTTCTGCTCCCAACACTGTCTCTGGTGAATCCTCTCACCCCCCGCACCTCTGGCCTGCACCTCAGCTCTTGTGTGCATAAATAAATAAATATTAAAAAAAATATGATTGGGGCCGATAGAGTCTATTGAAAGGCCATAAGAGCATAACTGAAGTTTCTCTGAAAATGTTCCACCTATGATCTGCAACTTTACCTGGTGCTGAAGAGTTCTAGTTTCTCTGTCAGTCTGATCTATAGAGTTCACATGTCACTGATGAGTTCTGTCAAATATTTAAAGAAGGATTGATTCTAATTCTAATTTAAATTTAAAGAAGAATTAGTATCAATCCTTCACAAATTTTTAAAGGGAAAGCAAGGCATATTTCTTTAATTATTCTATGTGGTCAATAGTTGCCTGATGCTAAATCCAGACAAAGGAATCACAAGGTAATAAAACTACATACCAATATTTCCTATGACTACAGATGCAAAACCCCTTAACCAAATACTAGCAAATCAAACAGGTAACAGGTTAAAAGGATTGTGCACCATGACCAAGTGAGATTTGTAGTTAACGTTTGAAATATGAAAAAGAGCCAATGTAACGCATCACATAAATAGAACATAGGGAGAAAAACACACCATCTCAACTGATAAAGAAAAGCATTTGACAAAATCCAACACATTTTCAGGACAAATCGTTTAACAGATCCTAAACCTAAAATCACACTTCTAAAAAATAACCATTTATTCTTTAATTGTGGTAACAATAGGAATCTCTCCATCAGGTATCAGCACTGTAGGATACCTGCCACTAAACTACCCATAGTCCATCACCACAGTTCATTGTGTTTCCTGCCCACTTTGTTCCTACTTCTCCCCTGCTCCCTCCCCACTTTGGATGCTTCATTCAGTTCTGTAGTCACTTTTCAAAGGTTAGCTTTTAAGTTTGTCTTTCTCTGGTTCTTAGTTTGTTTTCTCTATATTCCACTTACTAGTGACACCATCTGATATTTATCTTTCTTCTTCTGACCTAATTCACTTAGCATTATTGCTTGCAATTTCATCCAGGTTGTTGCAAATGGCATTAGTATATTTTTCATGATTTCTGAATGGTATTCTATTGTATACATATTCCTTAGCTTCATATTCCATTGATTTGGTTTGGGGCATTTAGGTTGTTTCCATATCCTGGCTATTGTAAACAATTATGCAATGAACATGGGAGTGTAGGTTTCCTCTCAAATTAGTGTTTTTGTGTTCTTTGGGTAGATATGTAGAATGGAATTGCTGGGTCACATGGCAAATGCATTTGAAGTCTTTTGAGGGATCTCCATACTGTTTTCCATGGGGTTGGACTAGTTTATAGTCCCACAAACAATATACCAGGATTCCTCTTTCTCCACATCTTCACCAGCATTTATTGTTTCTGGTTCTTTTGATATGGGTCATTCTCATGGGTGTGAGATTGTATCTCATTTTATTCTTGATTTGCTTTTCTCTGACAGTAAGTGATAATGACAACCACACTTTAGATCAAAATATTAAAAAAATAAAAATTACTACCATTCTCATCCTATATATCTGTATAACATACAAACATATGGTGTTTTTCTGATACCATCAGAGGTGAGGTTGCAACATAACAAGAATGAACTATCTTCCAGGAAATGATGAGTCATTTATTGGTCATTTCTTCCTAGAAGAGTGTCATGGGTTATAGTAAGGAGAAAATTTCTTAAAGACACATTAAATGTTCTATGATGATTGTTGTGCTATTTTAAATTTTCAAGCAGTCTCATTCAGTGAGTAAATTTATACTCACCCACCTGATACTTCTCCAGCTTTCACTAAATACATGGGGGCAATACACTGCAATCTGGTGACAGGGTTAAATCTGACACATATATCTTACCCCACATTGTGTTGTGTAAGCCATCTGAGAGAAACCACTGTGAATCGCTGCAGGTCTTCCCAGAGTAGAAGTCAGACAGAATGAAGGTCAAGGATGTGTCAAGATAGTTGAAAGACATTTCTCCATAATACTTCAAGCCTTCAACAAGTAGAAGAGAGCAACTAAGTAGTCCTCTGAACATGGAGGACCACACATCAGTATAAAGTGATTATCTCCTGAAGCTTTTGCATTCTTTAGGTAGATATCTCCATGTGGAATTTGCTGGATCACATGGTAGGTCTATTTTTAATGTTTTGAGATACCTCCATACTATTTTCCATAGAGGCTGGGCAAGTCTACATTCCTGCCAACATTGTATGAGAAAAGAAACCCACTTTAAATTTAAGGAAATAGCTAGATAAAAAGAAAAGGAATGGAGGGATATATACCATGCTAATATTAATGAAAAACAACAACAGAATGTTAAATACCTAAGTTTATGGATTAAATAAATTAATATTTTCTAAATGTTGTTGGGGGAAGTCAAGTGAACATGACTGCTAGTTGATCTGTGCCCTAGACTAGGGCAATTGGAGGCTTCTCACCCACTACCCTGTTCTTGGAATATGTATTCTTGCTTTCTTGGTCCCCGAATCCTTTCCCACAGATATATCCTTGAGATAGTAAGGAGATATGACAATCTGGATGGTGTAAATGACAGAACCCAGTTAAGGCTTGTGTATAAACATTCAAGACTTGGCAAAAGGGCTTAGAAAACCACTGACCACACAAGGCTGGTCCAGTAAGACAAAGCTAGTAAGTTCTTGCTCATTAAAAAACTTACCAGTCTGAGTTGGTCTGGCTCTTTCTTCGGTCTCTCCTTGTCCTTCATGTACAGTGGCTGGTTTCAGATTACACCTGGAAAGCCCCTGAGGTTGTTACTCAACAATTGAGGCTCCGGGGCAGGAAACCAGAGAAATGAGCTTTGGGAAAGCGGCATCCACAGGGGAAATCCATGTGGGATAGAGAGCTCTATGTGGGGAAGCATGATCCAGGGATCAGATGCTTATGGAGTCCTTCCTATGGAGATGTCCTGAAATCAGTGGCAGCTTTAATGTACAGGCTGAGGAACAGCAAATTTCGCACTGCTGTGAAAACAAACAAGTGGTTGCTGTTATGGGCTGACCTCTACTGTGGGCAGGTGGCTGACCATCACTGCCATCAATGTCCAACTAACGTTTGAAACAAGACAGGAAGTTGGAAGAGAGCTGAGGTTAAAGGATGGAGAGCTGTCCTCCATGCAGTTAGCTTTGAGGCTAGCAGACAAACTAGAACAGAAGAATAAGTTGGGGACCTTAGCCTGATGTATTACAAAGCAAGGATCGCTAGGATTACTATCCAAGTGCTCGTGACAACCTACTTAAGATGCTAAGAGTTCGAATCATCAGGAAAGAGGGAGAATGAAGGGGAGGACATTGTGATTGACAAGGATATGAATGGAGTGCAGATGATGTCTGATGCCGAATACAAAGGCAAATTTTAAATAGCAATTATCCTAGACTTCTGAAAATAGTGAAATATACCCGAAAACTCCTAAGTGAAAATGTGCATCCTTCCTCTGTCCCTTTAAGTTGTAAACCTTATCATGGCTTTGAAATGTGAACACCATGGGAAATAATCAAAGCACTGCCCACAGAGATTGAAGAGGAAAAAGGAGGGAGGAGTTTTTAAAATACAGACCACTATGAAAGTAACCTAACAGGGTCTCTGTGACTGTTTGTTTGGTTAGGTATTTATTTTATGTATAAGTAAAGTTTTTTACCTCCAAAAGGCATTATCAAAATTAATTTATAAAAAGGCTTATTTAATTGGCTTAAAAATAAGCTTTAATATCAAAATGTACTTATGTAAAACTGAAACCTAATTTTCTCTCATCTTCTAAAAGCATACATTTTTCTTAGATTATTGGCCTGTTCTTTTTTTTTTTATGCATACAAAGGCAGGGTAACAAGCCAGAGGCACGGGAGGTGAGAGGAGTCACCAGAGGCAGAGTGGGGAGCAGAACGGGCAGATCCACTGAAACACACTGCTGAGGGGAGCAGCGGGCGAAGCAGGAGAGGTCTGCTGTGCCATACGGGTCCCCTCCCTGGCCAGGGATCCAAGTGGCGCTGCTGTGCCTCAGATGCTTCACAGTGCAGCTCTCAACCCACTGAGGCACTCAACCCACTGAGCCATCAGGGAGGCCCTATTGGCCTGTTCTTAATAAAAAAGAAAAAACAAAACTATGAAATGTTTTTCTTTACCTTTTGAGTAATCTGCCCAGAAAACGAGTCCATGTTTTAGCAAAATAATTTCCTGTGCTTCATTCTGTAGATTTATAGAAAGACTCTGACAAGTACTGGTTCCTGATAAGATCAATTTGTCTTCATGTGGGAGGGACAATGATAGACCTTTCAAATGCTTCCCCGAGGCCACCTGCACAGCACTCAATATGTCATAGAATGGGAACCCGAGACCTGTCCCTACTCTTCTCCACGTAAGTAAAACCAGTCCATTACATTGATGATGCAATATCAACATGTGAAGACTTGCCTCTGCTACCAGATACACAGGTTTTGCTGGAACATTTGCAAAGGAAAAGATAAGCGGTAAGCCTGAAGACAATTCAAGGTCCGAACACCACCACAATGTTGTAGGGAGGCATATCTGTTGTCCCAGAGGCTGTGATGGAAAAATCCAAATCTATCCAACCCCAAAGAACATAAAAGAGATACAAAAATTACTAGCTATTTTGTGTGTTGGGGAGGACTTTAATTCCCCACCTCCATCCCTTATACAACCTGGTGGAGAAAGGACAGGTGTGTGACTAGGGATCAGAGCAACAAGTCACCTACAAGACAAAACTATCAGTGAAGCAGAGTGAAGCTCTGAGCATCTCCCAAGCCAGGCTACCATTTACACTAGATGTGCCTGTCACTTTGAAAAGGTTGAGCCATATGGCAGAGATGACAAAAGGGAAGAGTCCTCCTAGGATTTGGATTGTAGCTCCGAAAGGAGGCAAAAACCCCATCCACCCCCAGATAGAAGCAGCTCTTAGCAGTGTGCATAGTAGTCTTTAAACTAGAGCCTCTCAGGACAGAATGAACCACAGAATCAGTGGGTTGAATGAGCTCAGATTGGCTTTGCTGATGATGGCTCATGAGTCCTGGCTGTTGAACTTTTTGTAAAATTTATTTTTATTTATTGTTTTTTAAACTGAGGTAATATTTGCATAACGCTATCAGGTACTGTCGCTGTGGTTTTAAAGGGTACACCTTATTACTTGGACAATGGAAAAGTAAGGTATGGGAGATCCAAGGTGGGGAGGAGCTTGTGCAGTCGGGATGTATGAGAGACATTTATGTTTCCCTGCAAATTCTCACTGTCTTCTATATCCCAACTCCTAAGACTCTCGATAATCAGGAAGTTGTCTTGGCTTAGGTATGAGACCTAATGACCAACCCTTCAGTATTGTAGCAGATTGAGTGCACAGAAAAAGCAGCCACCATAGTGCCTGGATGCAATGACACATTGCCAAGGAGGCCAGATTGCCCTTAAAATACAGCGACTTAGCATCACTTGTGTTCTTAAAGAACCCCCAAAGCAACTGACAAAGAGGTTTGAGGTTATTCACTGGAGTTTCCAACAACTGAAATGACAAATGGATTATATTGGCTCCCTACTTCCAAGTGAAGATTCAAATGTTCTCCAGCTAGTGTGGACATTATCCTGGTCTAACACAAGCTTTTCCTGTGACCCAGCAAACCAAGCTGCCATCATTAGAGAATTAGAGAAACTGAGTACCATGTATAGATCCCCTTGTCAACTAGATGGTCATCAAGGGGGTACCATTTCAAAAGTCATGATATGTAAGACCGGGGAAAAGACATTGATATTGAATGCAGTTTCCATCTCCCCTACAACAGGAAGCAGGAGGATTGATAGAAAGGAAAAATGAAATATGAAGTAAGAGGTTAAACTACTGTCAGGTAAAAATCACCTCGGCCAAATGGACTAAAATAATGTCCCAGGTTTTAACATATTTCAATAATCAATCCGCCTGTTGCTCCCACATGGCAGACTGGGGAACCCCTGCGGAGATGCCCAGTGTCATAAATATATGGTTCTCCCATGAAACTTCCATTGTCCCAATTCTCACCATGGATCAACATGCTATGCTACTTAGAACACCAAGCTCCTTAAGACTTGGGAAGGTTGATATCTCACCAGCACGGGTAAGATACCTTGGACCCCTGGGTAAGGAGAAACTACACAGCCCCTCTGGTATTCCATTATCCTGCTGAAAACTGGACCTGTTAAAGTTCATTATGCCTGGAATGGAAGATATAACCATTCCAAGAGGGGGAAAGATGGCGGTCCTGTCTGGCCTATTCATGCCAAGTCCATCTCTTCACACCTGATAGTGCTGCCTCCCTCCAGCCAATATATATGGAATGTATATCCAAGCCAAATGGCTAAAGTTTCCAATACCCCCTCCAAAGACAAGTGGGCGCATTCTACTCACACATAGAAGTCTTTACTAACTTTACGCAACAGGCCTTAAGTGATAACCCACAAAGCCTATCCTTACTGAACACTGAGACATCTGTGATAAGAATAGTTGTCCTCCAAAATGGAATGTTTTTACACATTGTTACTTTCTCTCAAGGAGGGGCCTATATTGTTTTTCTAAACAGAATGTTCTGTGTTTATGCCTGATGAGTCTGCTAATGTATTATCTTTATTAAATCACATGAGAATACAAATGAATGCTCTGAAAAATCCAACCCCAGCCTAAGGGACTTAATAAATCAATGGTTTGTATCACGGGGCTCTTGGTAGAAAAATTAGTCACTGATTTTGGGACTCATTGTCTTAACTTGTGTTTTCTCTTTCATGTACTCTAGTACTGTTACAGCATCTGCCTCCAATACAGCGTCAATGTATTTTGTAAGTATCTATCATATCTAAGTAGAATTCATTTCAAATGTAGAGACTGATTAATTATTCATATGTCAAAAAATGTAATCCATCATATCAGCTGACTAAAACAAAAATCATATGACCATATCAATTCAGCACAAAAGCATTTGACAAAAACCAACTTCATTCTTGATAAATATTCTCAGTAAGTTAGCAATAGAGAGGCATTACTTTAACTTAATGAAAAGTGCCTACAAGACAGATAATGAGGAAAGAAAAGAGGAGGAAGGAAAACAGGTCTTCTGGGAAACCGTAAGTAAAAGAAGACATTTGTTCATAAAAACAAGAAATCAAACCAGAATCCCTCAGTTGAAAAGACTGAGCTGCAGATATCCTTAAAGTTGCAAGCTTTGCCCTTCTCTGAGCATTCTTGGAAATAGCATGTTCAAATTACAAAAGCAGTAAGAAAAAGTGTTTGAGGAAGAATTAGATGAGAATGTTATTCTCACATTGCTGCCAGTTGAGGAGGAATTTATTGAGGACCATTTAGTGGAACCAAGTGTTTCTTCAACTACAGAAGTCAAACCTAGGGGAAAAATAAAGCTGCCACAATCCTTCTCTACTGGTCATATTGACTCTAATTAATACAGGGCATCAGGACACTTGGTAGAACTGGTGCCAAACCGAATACCAATGGACAGAAAATAGAGGGTTATCAGAACCGCGCTTACTGTGCATGTAGCAAGGATGTTCCAGAAATGCCAGACAACCCAGATTGCAATTATCTCCAAGGACATGCAGAATGGGAACCAAGAGAGCAAAAGTTCAGAACAGCTGTAAGATGAACGAGAGAGAAGTGATAACTTCAACTCAGGTAGCCACATAGGCATCATGGGCAAAGATTATTGCAAGAGCCACTCAACCTAAAGCTGAGATTCGTGTCCCACTTCTGCTGAGTCCTCTTTGCCTCAAACTTCTGTGTCAGGCGGTACGTGGTCCCTGCTAGATCTTTCTATGCAGATGCACAGACTATGTTCACCTATAATTCCCTGCAGGTCAGGCCTGGGTGACTGCCACCTCCAAGAGGGTGATCACTTTCTTCTTGTTATTGGAATGTGTTTTCTCATTCCCAGACATAGAAGATAATACGTCATGCCCTGAATGTATTAGGGGTGACCATAAGATGGTGAAAAAATGTGGGGAAGGAAAAATAACTTGGTTTAACACACCAACATCATTCTTTTGTGTTGAAAGTGTGTAATAAAGAATGAACGGTGGAAATCCTAAAACTAAATTGAAATTCAAAGGATCTACAAAGAACTTTATGTATTAATCAAGACTTTCAGTGAAACATAACCAATAGGAGACGTTACATAGAGAGAGGACATATGAGTGGATTAAGATGTGGTACACTGCGGGTGGGAATGGAAACTGGTCCAGCCATTATGGAAAGCTGTTCGAGGTCCTTCAAAACACTAGAAATGGGGTCCTCCCTGGTGGCAGAAGGCGCTAAGTTGCAACACTATGAAGTTGTTGGCAGCGACTGCAGCACATGTTCAATCTCCAGCTAAGCCACATGGCGCAGCAGACCTCTCCTGTCTTGCGCACTGCTCCCCTCAGCAATGTATTTCAGTCAGTCTGCTTGTTCTGCTCCCCACTCTGTCTCTGGTGAATCCTCTCACTTCCCTGCATCACTGGCCTACACTCCAGCTCTTGTATGCAAAAATAAAATAAATCTTTAAAAAAAACCCACTAGAAATGAATCCGTCATATGACCCAGTGATTACAATCCTAGGAATCTACCCAAAGAACACAAAAACACCTATTCTAAAGGAAACCTGCAGTCCTGTTTATAGGAGCTCTACTTACAGTAGCCAAGATATGAAATCAGTCTAAACACCCCCAAACAGATGAGTGGATAAAGAAGATGTGGTGTATACACACAAGGGGGTTAGAGAAAGAGATGACCCGGGTCATAGGGAAGGACGACTGAGTGGCTTGAGGCCCAACTGGGGCTTGAAATTCTGGCTATAAGTGTACCAATATTTGGAGTCCTACAGCTTTCTCCTATAATAGTCATTATAAGACTGGGAGAAACCAGATCTTTGGAGGAACCCAAAGATGAGACACAATAGTGCAGAATGGTGTTTTGAGATCTTGACTAGATAAGGAAAAAGTGAAGGGAAAAAGAAACACTTCAGCATTGGGCACCTCAGTGAGGCTGCATAGCAAAAGATTTGGATGAAAATGGTATATTGGAGTTGAGTCTTCTAGAAGTGAAGTCCATACCCAATGAGGCCAAGTGAGGAGGAGTTACTGAAGTGTTAAGGAGTTAAAGGGCAGAGAGATGAGGCCAGGATATATGGGATGGATATTCCCCACACAGAGGTTGAGGTCACCGAAGATGAAGACAGGACATGGAATGTCAAGGAAGCTTGTTGAACTGGTTGGTCCTCAGAGCATGGGGAGGAGTGAAGGTAACACCCACACCCACACCCACTTACCAGTCTCGGTTCCAACACGTCAGCACTGGGGAGAAACAAAACGGAATATAACGAGAGCATAAGATCAGTAGAAATCTGGATTCAGGTAAGGCCAGAAAGTGAAGGGAGTATCTTGAAATAATCGACTTTCCCACTTGTTACAGGGTTCGTTTGTCGGTTTTTAAACCAAGTGATAAAAGCCCAGGTAAAGTGTTCCTGAGACATATTTTACTATTTTGACCCCATAAGGTCCTGGAATAGCAGTCAGAAGTCCTGTCTGAATTTTAATCCAGATGTGTCTATCTTTCCATGTTCCACCAATCCACAAAGAACTTCTCTGTATAAACTGCTGTGATCTCTCCCTCTGCTCTCCTGCTCAGAAGCCCCCTTTAGCTTCATTCCTTGTGCTTATTTCTCCTTCATCCCCCACGATCCCTTTTGTCTAATTTAGCCCTTCCATTCTCTTTTTTAAATTACAGATCTCCCATTTTACTCCTTTTTATTCCATTTATTCTACATTATCCATGTCCTTTATTCCCCATAACCTGCTCTGTTCACATCAACGTGTCCCCTTTATTTTACATAACCCCTCCTCGGGATTCCTGCACATGCCTGCTCTTTTATCCCACATCACCCCTCCCCATCAGCCTACCTCACTGCTCCCCACTATTCCATTTCTCTCTACCCCCTCATCCTGCACCAACCTCCCCTTTATTCCTTATCAACCCTCCCCTTTATTTCTCCATCAACATTTCACTTTAATCCCCATCACCCCTCCGCTTTATTCCCCATGCCCCCCTTATTCTCTTCAGCCATCCCTTTTATTCCCCCATCACCCCTCCCCTTTGTTCCCCGCCATTTTTATTGCCCATTTGCCCATCCCTTTTTTATTAATTATTTTTTCTTACATCTTTGTAGTCCCCATATTTCTCCCACCACCATGACACCCATGAACCATCACCATACTCCCTTGCGTTCTTTCCTCCCCTACTCTGACCCCCTCCCTCCATCTCCCCTGCTGTATGCTTCAGTTCTATGGTCAGCTTGCTAGTTTTGAATTTTTCTTGCCCTTTTGTTTGATTTCTCTATATTCCACATATATGTGAGACCATCCAATGTTTATTTTTTCCGCCTGACTTATTATGGCTAACTTAATCCCTACTAGCTCCTCCCATGTTGCCCCAACTGGCATGAGTTTGTCTTTTTTGACCACTAAGTGATAGTCCATTGTGTAAAGATACCACAACTTTTTGGTCTGTTCATCTATTTTGGACACTGCCTTCTTTATTCCTCATCACCCCTTCACTTTTATCCCCATCACCTTTCTCCCCTAACCCACATAGCCCCTTCCCTTTATTCCCCATTGCCCCGCCCCTTTATTCCCCATCAACCCTCCCCTTTATCCCACATCA
>JAGFMF010011408.1:1223662-1243143 GCA_019455555.1 Galemys pyrenaicus | reverse complement strand
TCCCCTTACTCTCCCTCACCCCTTCCCTTTATTCATTATCATCTACTTTTAATCCACATCACTCTGTCCTCTATTCCCCATCATCACCTTCCTTTCATTATTCCATGACCCTTCCCCTTTATTCAATGGCACCCCCTCCTTTATTCTGTAGCACCCTTTCTGTTTATCCCCCATCACACCTCCCTTTATCTCACATCAACCCACCACTTTTTTCCACTCCGCCACCCCTTTTTCATGTCACCCCTTCTTCTTTATTCCAATTCACCCCTCCCCTTTACTCCATTATTCTATATCATCCCTCCCATTTATTGTACTCTCCCCACCCCTTTATACCATGTCATCCCCCCTTTATTTCATGCCACCCCTCTCCTTTATTTCTCCTGCCCACTGCTTTTTCCCTGAAAGGGCTCCAGTCAGGGCATCCCAACTCACCAACAAAATTTCAAATGAAAAAAATAAAACCACACTGTAAGCCATGAATATGCTGCTGTCACAATACAGATGTTTATTAATGATTAAATGCCAGAGAAGTTTGAACAATCACAAATCTTCGAGCTCTGCGGTTGTTACCCACTGTGTGATCAATTTCTATCCCTCAATACAATACATTCTTCATTCTATGGACCTTAGCGGTTGTTACCCATCAATATCAGCTAGAATTTTGGATGTCATACATAACCCATATCTGTGTGTTACCAGAGCATGTCCCCCAAATTTGTACCGTCCTGCATAGAGGAACTACAGAGACGATAGATAAGAACATTTGTAATCAGGTGACTTTAACTACTTGGAACTATGTGTTCTTACCTAACTAGATGTTTTGCTGACAACAGGGTGTGAACGCCAGCTGTCTGTAAAACAGATCTAGGTAATAAAACCAAATTTTTCCTCTAACTTTTGACCCAAGAAAACTAGTTAGGCTTACACTTGAGGTTTCCCTGTTGGCGTAACCTGAGCAAAACTGCACAGAAATTTGGGAGTGGCTGTTTGACGAGCCGTTGGTCTAAATAATTTGGAAAAAGAAATATCCTGAGGACGTGGAGTTGCTGCGGGGACACGGCTATGAGTTGGTGTGACATGGTTTAGCAGTAATTGTCAGCTGTCAGCGGGCTGACCTAACGTCCTAGCGTGCCTCTTGAGGGCCTTTCCAATTGAGCTCTCGGGAGGAGGGTAGGAAAGTCAGGAAAAACATGCAATCCTCTTTGGGGAAGGGAAAGCACCTCGAGATTTGTGAGCTTCTCTGGGGCAGGTGTTTACCACAAATGTCACATCAATTAAAGGGGGGCTGTACTGAGGGAAAGCCAGGATCAGGGGTAAAAGAGAAAGGCAAGGGAGCACCAGGGAGCCTGGGCATGACACAGAAACATCTTTGCTTTAACCAGCTGGAAGGACCGAGCTTCCCCACGAAGGGGCTGGCAGTGTGTTTGGAATTCTCAGCCTGACCCGAGCATCAGGCGGAACTCCTGCCCTCAGCTCTTCACCCTCAAGACTCTCCTGAATGTTTCCTGTGACATCCCGGGTCTACCCCCACCCTTTTCCCCTGTCCGGCACTGTATAGAAGGAGAACATCTAAGGAAAGAAGTAGCCGATGCCAGTTTTGGCCTCCTTCTCCCGGGGCACACGGAGCAATGGGCGGTCTTGCTCCGGAATGGGGGGGTTACCCGCTCCTTCCTCATCGTCATGGGAACGGGCAGTGCCGGGAGGCACAGCTGGCTCCTCAGAGGAACCTGGAAAATAGTAACAATGTTAACTCCTTATGTTTCTAGATTCCATACTTTGCACAGCACCCAAGGAACTAAGACCTCATTTTGAACTTCAACTACAGTATGAGGCAAGAAGATAAGGCAGGAGTGATTATTCCCACTTGGCATGTAAGAAAACTGCAGCTTAACAACAGAACATAGATCTCCAAGTCAAGGCCCATGGTGGAAGCTGTGGGTAGAAAGTGGGTTAGAGAACAGAAAGAGACACAGACACCCGGTGTTTAGAGCAAATGGACGATGCCACCTGCCAGGCGGGGAAGAGGACGGCCTCCTAACAACCACCACCACCCCACAACTAACCTGACCAGTTTTACTAAGCAAATGAGTAACAAAGCTGGAACCGGAAGCTTACAGCACTTCACGGAGGGGAGAAAGCAGGTGTCACTCTTCAGGGACTTGTAGTCCATGACCTGAACAGGCTGAGACTTATTTTTAAGAAGGGTGTTATCTACAGCACCTGCATCTTTAAGGAGCCAGGATGGATTCTGCGCTTCTTTAAGGTCAGCATCATTCGGCACTGGAACTGCTTCCACACTCATGATTTCTTCAAGGTTGAGGGCCAGGTCTGGCTGAGGGTCTGGAATTGTGTTGAGAATGGAGACATCTTCCGGTTCTGGGGCTACATTGCTGTCCTCACCTTCTTCAGAAGCACTGGCTCGGTCTTTATCTGGAATTTCGTTGTGAATCTCAGCATCTTCAGGGTATGAGGCCAAAGGGTTTTCCTCAGAGTCTTGGATTTCACTGACCTCAGAAGTTTCCTCGTGGGCTAGGATTTCTTCAGCATCCGAGGTTTCTTCACTGCTTGAGACCTCACCCACATCTGAGGATTCCTCACCTTGAATTTCAGCGGGGACGTCTTCAGGGCTTGTGACCACGTGGAGAGCTGGGACCTCTTCAGGGTTGGAGTCTTCCGCAGAGATTGCAATGCCATTTGCGTCTGGAGTTTCTTCATGGTCTGTAATTTCTTCAGCATCTGAGGTTTCTGCATCATTTGGGACTCCATCAAGTGCTGGGACCTCTTCAAGATTAGGATCTTCTTCAGAGTCCGAAAGTCCATTAATTTCTGGGGAGTGATCATAATTTGGGATTTCATGATCACCAGAGATTTCTTCAGGACTTGGAACTACATGAAGTGCTGGAACTTCTTCAAAGTCAAGGTCTTCTTCAGAGTCTGAAATCCCATTGACCTCGGGGGCTCCTTCGTGGTCAGGAATTTCTTCATCATTTGGGATTTCATCAAGGGCTGGAACCTCTTCAGGATTGGGGTCCTCTTCAGAATCTGGGTTTCCATCATCATTTGAGGCATCTGCATTGTCCGGAATTTCATCAGCATTTGGGGCTTCGTCGTTGTTTGGGATTACATCAAGATAGGGGACTTCTGCAAGGTCAAGATTTTGGTTACCTTCAAAATCTGGTCCTTCTTCAAGGTCCTGGTTTGGGTTTTCTCCAGGATTTGGGATTTCTTGCACATCTGGGCCTTCTTCAGGTTCTGGGACCATATCAAAATATGGTATTTCATCAAAGTCTGGGATTTCAATGAGTTCTGGAATTTCATCATCGGGCTCCAGAATATCCTCAAGGGGAGGAAGATCATCAAAATTCAGGGTATCGTCGTCGTCGTCATCGTCATCGTCGTCGTCGTCATCATCGTCGTCGTCATCGTCATCATCTTCATCAAGCTCTGGTATGCCTTCAAGGTGTGGGACTTGAATCTCAAGATCATTTGGGATCTCAAGACCTTGAACTTCCCCAAAGACTACTCCTTGATTGAGATATTCAAATACTAGCTCTTCATTGACTGACACATCTTCCTCAGAGGACTCATCTTCCTCAAGGGGCTCATCTTCAGCAAGGACCTGGCCTTCAGGAAGAGCCTGACCCTCACCAAGGGACTGACCTTCAGCAAGGGCCTGACCTTCAGCAAGGGCCTGACCTCCAGCAGGGAACTGACCTTCATCAAAGGGCGTGCTTTGAGCAAGGACAGCAGCCCGGATTTCGGCAGAGTTTTCCACTGGATCAGAAAGTAAAGCATCCTCTTCCATCTTAATCCGAGCACTCCTGAATGGGAATGAATTTCAGAAAGTTAGTCAGTTTGTATACTTGGGTTAACTGACACAAAGGTGGTCTGGGGCTAGAAAACCCCACAGGAGATTCTGCTTCAGGCTAAGCATAAACAAACCAAGAAAACACTCACTGGATCTTCCTCAGATTCCTGCGTCTGATAAAATCAAGGGCCTCAGGACTGGATTTCCACACCCTCTTAGCAACCTGCTTCTGAATATGGGGAGGCACCTGCAGGCAAAATTAGTAATGTAAGCCTTTATTACACAACATTTAAAAATGTATACTCGTCTTTATCAGGTGCCCAGGACTGAAGGCATGATGACTAGCTAATGAGAATGGGAAATTCTGTGGCAGTCTGCTTTGGCTGCCCTCAGGGATGCACATACAAATCTCCCCTGCCTGTGACCAGGAGGAAGAGCTGTGAAATAAAGGTGTCCAAAACTTCCACCTACCTGGAAGAGGACATCCCAGTTATCAATCATGGCACGGACCACATTGACAGAAGCAACATAGTGGTCAATCCCCAGCCTTGTCTTCCTGGACTCCCTCTTGCCAAATCTCCCCTTCTTCAGGAGAGCAGATCCAAACACCAAGGCCAGGTTGGTAGAAGTCATCCGGTTGCCAAAGACCTAGGGAAAAGGCAAACCGAAAGGAATGGAACACGAGTGAGTAATGAAGTTGTTCAAAAAGAAATGCCTTTTTGCGTGTGTTTCCCTCTCCCTCTGGCTGTCTCTCTCTCATCTACTCCCACACATGTCCTCGATAACCCTCAAGACCCTCTCCCGGGGCATTGTACCAGCTGTCCGTCGATGCCAATGGAGTCCTCGCAGTTCTCAGTGATCTTATGCAGGGCCTTCAGCAGACGCTCCAGGGTGTCACTGTGACAGGGTGGCATCAGGTAAACCAGCAGTTGCAGGGCAGAAAGTTGATCCTGCGGCTTCAGAGCTGGAGGAAGGAAAACGGGGGTTGGCTCAGGGGGCTCCCCTTGGTAGCAGCCTGACACTAAGAGAGACCGGACTCTGAAAACTGCTGGAAGTTAGAAAGTGTCCATGCCCACAGCACCTGGGTTTGGGAGTCTTAAAAGAAGAGGTGCTCCCATCAAAATCAGATACCCCCCCAAAAAAAAAGGTTCTTCTTTGCCCTTGAGAGGGCATATAGTGCTTCAGGAAGCTCTAGAAAAATTTCTCAACAGATATCTATTGACCTATTAGGAGATATGACAAAAGTAATACAGAGAGGTGATGACAGCCTTTATTTTTTGTGATTGAAATAATTTTTATTTGATGTGCTTTCATTTTTAAGGCTACAGATAGTATTTGGATATTGCTTTACGTTTGTGTGTTTTCTTTGTCTATGCGTTGTCTTAGTTCTGTGGGGTCACACCCCCTGTACTGTTTCCTTCCTTTGCCTGACAGAGGAGAGCAGAAGACTCACTTGCTGTCAGGAGGAAAGACATGTACAGATCATCTGGCAGCAGAGAGTCCTTCATGTCACGGAAAAACTCCTTAAGGAGTGCGGCCACATCATGCACATTCTGATTGTCATCCAGCACTACATCCAGGCCTTGATCAAATTCTTCACGCAGCTAGAAGAAGCGAGAGAGTACATGGACGGAGTGCCTTGCAAATACAGGTGCCTCTCCCCCATCCCCCACCCCAGCCACTCCTGCAGTGAGGTTCAGGCTTCAGTGGAGGGACCCAGAGATGTGGTGTGCCTGGGGGAAGGGGCGGGGCTCAAAAGAAGACCCTGCTCTCCCTCAGGTCTATGAGGGAGCCCTCACCTCCACCTGCTTTTTCTCACTCAAGGACAAAAGTGTAAACACAACCAATTTACCTTGCGGACTCTCTCTTCAGAGTATTCCAAAGTGAAAATCCCCACCGTGCTTAATCCTGAAAGAAAGACCAGAAGGCGTTAAGTGTACTGAGCCCCCTTCCCCAAGGCAGTTCCCTTTTCCTTCTCTCTCACATCCCTGTCCCAACTGGTGGCAGGAGAATGTTCCACGCCTTCCATTACCCCCACCACCACCACCTCTTTTCCCTTAATTGCCTCTTAGCTTGATTTAACCGTCGTTTGGGGTCACCTTACCGTGTTTCTCAATGAAACTGCAGCAAGCTTCCACAACCTGGGGGATTTGTTTAGCAATCGGATTGAGGCTCATCTTCCTTTTGGACCCCAGAAGTCGCTGGCCAATTGGAAAGGAAATCTTGGAGAGTTGCAGGGTCTGCAGCAGCAGAGCCCCGTCCTCCAGTTCAGCCAGGCTGTCCACAGATACTGCACCCTGGAAAGAAACCCAGACGACCTCACAGTGGGCTACAGGAGGGTCTCTTCAGACCTTCTCCAGGACTGCGTCACAGTCATAACAAGAAACATTCTCTCCAGGCAAGTCGATCACATCCTGCCAGCCTATTCCGTTGGAACCTCCTCCCCCTCAGGACGCGGGTCTGACCTACCGCCCCACACCCCTGCACACCTTAGCAAAGCCCCCTAACTGAAACCCAGAGAGTTTAACTCACTCGACGACCACGGCGAGTGAACTCCCGGGGCAGAGTGGGCTCAGCCCGTCGGCGGCTGAAAAAGCGCCTGATGCGGCCAAACATCCGTTGAACCACGTTTCCCCGACGACGACGACGGCCTGTAGCCGGACCGGTGGCTTCTTCAATCTGCATCGCGGCTGTTAGTTCCAGATGCTTGCGGCGGGTAAACTCATTCACCAGCACCTCTTCCAGACGAATGCCAAACGTCTTCAGTGATACGACTGGGGAGCCAGAGAGAGAAAGAATGAGAAACGTCAAAGCTCCGCAGCGCTTAAATCAGGAGGAACTGCAGGGGCTGTACCACTCTAAGCCACCGCTGGCAGCCAACCCCACCCCTCCAGACCCGCAGCGCCCCTCCCTGGGGAGGGAGCCAAAAAGACCCTGCAGCGCTTTGGCGGAAGGACTCAGCTCCTCTCCACCACCACCGACGGAGCCCAAGGTCCCTGCCTTAAGTCCCGCTCGGGGTGACTATCTTGAAGCGAAGTGGGCAATCTCTACAGGGCGATCTGCTGGGGTGGATTCACTCCGGAGACTTAGGCAATTCTGATAGGGCCTCACCCCCGCCCCCCTCCCTATACGGCAGCAGCTAGTGCGCCATTTCCTGAAATCATCCCCTACGGGGTTTCTAGGAGGGGGAGAGTACCCCCAGGGGCAGTGGACGCTGCCCAGTCTCCTGTAGCCAGGGATCAATACGGGGGGGGGGGGATGCATTCTATCTTTCCTAAAGAAAGTGCGAGAGACCCTCACCCCTTTCTTGTCCTCTCAGAACCAGAAACCACTTCTCCAAGGTGTTTGGACGGTCAATAGGTAGAGCTATGGGAAAAGAAAAAGGAAAGACACGCACACTCACCAAAACAGAATTTGATAAGTAACTGAAACATCGCAACACATTGATCTGCAAGGATGGGGGTGAATTGGGGAGGTGGGGGAGGGGAAGACGAACAGCTCACTCCAGCCCACAAAAAGTGATTTACCTCTCTCGGCCTCAGTTTCCCCACTTGGCAATGGGACCAGTCCTATCTACCACCTATGAGGCTCGGAGGATTTAACCAAACCAGACACTCTGAGGCTCTGCGTGCGCAGCGCGCATCTTGCTACGCACCAGTAGTAGTAGCTCAACACAACTCTTAAAGCACGAAATCGGGGGCTTTGAGGCGCTGGGACTGTGCAACAGGCGAGGGGAGGGGTTGTGCCTGCGGCGCCGACACGAGCGAGTAGGGGTCGCCAAGTTACTGCGGACGCGCGCACACCGGGGATGCCGTCGGCTGCGGTTGGGGAAGCTGCGAAACCCGCGGTCCCCGCGGTCAGACCCCGCAGCCGCAGCCGCCTGCGGGGTCTCCCAGTTCTTGGCTTAGCTCCTTTCAGGCAGTGCCCGCGGCGCGCACCCTGCAAACCCGCCGCCCCTGCGCTTTCCCTGACTGCAGGGACGCCCCTCAGCCCGCGCGACCTCTTCCCGCCTCCCCTCAGCCCCCCGAGCTGCACCCGCTCCCCAGAGACCCCCGGCGCGCTCGAACCCCGTCCGGCACCGGGCACCGCTGGCTTCCGCAGCCAGCTGAAGTGGGAAGCGCTCCGCGCGCACCTCCTGCCGCCGCGCCCCGCGCCCGCGCCGCCCGCCCGCTCTTCGCCCGGATTGGCGCGTGTCTCTCGCTGTCTCGCTATCTCTCCACTCTCCGTGTCTCAGCGCGCGGTCTCTGTCCCGGTCCTCTCCCACAGGAGCCCTCCGTCCCGCTCCGGCCGGTTCTCGCACCGCACCTGGCGCGTCTCTCTGCACCTGTCCTCCGTGCACTTCCCGGCCCCCATCACCGCCCCGCAAGCCCCCAGACCTCAGCCCAACTCAACTCATTTCTACCTCTTCCGCAATTCAGCCGCCGGCTCCCTCGGCTCCTGCCGCCTCAGTTCCCCAGGCGCCGGGAGAACCCAGCAGGTCCGAGACCCGTCCGAGCCCCTCCCACTCTCCTGGACCCCCAACTCGCCGCGTCCCACCCGGGGGGTCCACTCGCCCGAAGGCAAGGACGCCTCGCTCCGGGGTACTGCTCACCTCTCTCAGGTTTGAATTCAGAGAGGAAACGTCTGGCCACGAGTTCTTGGTAAGCAGTTTCTTGCAGCTTCAGACGCTCCAGCTCGGAGAGACTGTGTATCGATATCATGTTCATCCTGCGGTCCGGGTTGTGTCCTGGTGCTCCTCCCAGGACGTTCACTAAAAAAATGAAGGCGGACAACAACAGCAAAGGGGGCATGATTCTGGGGCACAGTGTCCTGGCTGCCCTCAGAAAAGGAATGCAACCACCCATTCTGGAATCGGATGATTATCAAGACTGCATCATCCAATTGTCACTGGACCCGGTGGAGGAAACTGGGGGGGGGGGGGGGAAGGGTGATAAAGAGGGAGGGAAAACTGGGAGGCGGCTTCACCCTCAAGCTGAGCTGCCTCTGGTTGCTTATTAAAAAAATCCAACTTTAAAAAAAATCCAGCCCTGAACAGACAGTCTAGAAAAGAGAAAAACCTAATTAGGGGGAAAAAAGGAGAAAAGATGAAAGAAAAGCGACCAACCTTTCTCACAATTTAAAAATGCACATTAAGACAAGAATAAAGTAATATTTTCCATTAGTTAATTAGAATATTGGTGTGGTTTATTTTTATTTTTTAATGATAATGTTTGATGCTACCCAGGTTGGGTGAGATGGGCATTTTTATTTAGATTGGGAACACTGTGACTTTGTACAACTCTTCCAGATAGCAAACTGGGCATGTAAGTCTGGAGCCAAGAATCATCCTTAGGCCCTTTGACCCAGTAATTCCCCTTCTAGGAATCTATCCTACTGAAATCTTCACACACACACACACACACACACACACACACACACACACACACACTGAGGTACACGAACCATAGTAGTAAAAAAAATTAATGCAAAAGGTAGCCCAGCTATGAGACTATGTTTAGAAATTGTAGAATGGCCATATGGAAAAGTATGAGATCATTAAAGTGATGTTTACAAAGAGTTTTTAAACAGCAAATATAAAAATACAGAATTTTTAAAATTATTGTTACCACCATGTGAAGAAAAGCATTTATTTTAAAAAAAAAGACTAAAAGTAATGCACCCAAAATACCATTATTTGCATTCAGTGGTGGGATTTTGCTTTTTTTTTTTTTTTTTTACCAAAACTGCACAACTAGATCATGTTAATTTTTTTCCATGGGGAAAAAAATCATTTGTACCAAAGCATCATTTCCAAGCCATTTTCTAGTGAGATTCCCTACAGAGGATTGGTGATCAGAATGAAGTTTATCTTAGTGTACTGGCAAACCTGCCCTACCTCCCTTCTCCAAGGTGCCCAATACCTCATACATCTCCCAGGCTGACAGGATACCCTACTGGGGATCATCCTTGCACCCCACAAACACCCTTTCCTTTCTCACTTCTGTTCATTCATTCATTTCCAATAAAGAAGTGTATTAATTACTCATTTTGTGCCAGGCACTGAAGACTCAAATATGAGCAAAATAATACTACTGCTTTCATAGAGGATTTAACTGTGCCGGGAAGAGATGAGGGAAGGTTAGCAACAATTTACAAAACCTTGTGATAAGTCAATCAGTGTAGATATAAACGAAGTACTGTGAGCACAGAAAGGAGGAAACATCTAAGTCTGCCTGGAGATAGGGGAGTGGGGGGGGCAGTCCAGAGAATGAGAACAGCTTGTGCAAAAGCAAGGAGATGGGAAAGAGGTTGTTATAGCCTTAAAGCTGTACAAAGGGGGTGGAAGGAGATAAATCTGGGTGGATGAGGTCATGAATGGCCCTGTAAGCCATGTTATGAAGCTGGACTTTCTCCTGAAGGCAATAGGGAACTACTGCAGGGTTTTAAGCAGGGAATGACAGAGTCAGAACTGCAGCTTGGAAAAATCACAGAGAGCAGTGAGAAGCCTGGTTTGGGTAGAAAGCCTGAAGCAGGCTAGATGGGTAGATCAGCCAAAACGCAAGAGATGCTGACACAAGTCCATGTCACTGGGGCTGGAGCAAGGAATGGATTTTACAGGAAGAACTGAAGGGACTTAGGGGATTGTTTTTATTGTAATGGAAAGGATTTAGGATAGCTCTGAAGTTTGTGGTTGGGTGGGTATGTGGATGCTGGTTCCTGAGAGAGAAGATAATTTGGGACATGGGAAATTAAACCTTAGACAAGGAGAGGGATGGCATTGCCCCTTTTCTGAGATCCCACCTCTGACAGAATTATATACAATGTTCTATATATTATTGGGTGGGGCTTTAATTCCAAAGATAAGGTAATGTGGCTTTAACAGACTACAAGTCGCTAGGGGGCTATCATACAATAATCTATATACATGAGTTATGTCTAAGACAAATAATTCCACCCTTCTTTTGGTTCCAAAGCTATCTTTGCCAATTCTCCTTAATAACCACAACAATACATGTCAGGAATAATTGCTGGATAACTGAAGTACAGTATGAGAAAGAGTGAGGAGTCATCCTACTGCTTTTAAACTGAGCTAAAAGGAAAATCCTTAGCATGGAGTCTTTAAAATTTTTTCAACTGCAAAGCACCCTCCTCTGAACCCAAAGTAAAAGCTTAAGCACAGTCCCAGGTTAAGCCCTAGTGGGGGTCTTACCCATATAGCCTAGTTCTGGCTTAATTTTTCTAACATACCTCCCATCTTCCCTTAACCCAATTCAAACTTTTTTTTTACCTGTCTTAGAGTTGCAGTAGTATCTTTTTTATTGAGGTTACCAGATCTTGTCATCCAAAGAGCATAGCTGGTTCTTTCACCCCAAAATCAAGATGAAAATCAATCCTTCCTCCAAAAAATAAGGTAGGAACAAACAAGAAAATTGCAAAACAACACCAGCCAAAAAAAGAGAGAGAGAAAAACCTTTGAGAGATGAGTCAGCCTAGATGCTTACAATTCTGAAGGCAATCAAAGGCCTTAGAATAAACATTTGTCATTGCCTCATGTTCAAAGATATAGGGATGAACTTAAGAGCAATCATATGCTGCAGTTCTGCCAGCAAAATTGACACTGTCTTGCTTGCCTGCAACTCTCTCAAGGCATCAGTAGAATCCAGGACAGGAGCAGAGTAGGGAAGGCCAGTGTGCCCAGACAAGAAATAAGTGGGCCATGCAGAGGAAGACAAGTGGGCTGGCCTCTGCACTAGAAAAGAGGCAGCATCATAGGTTCTGGAGACTTGAATACACGACCTCAGCCCTGACTTTCCAAGGTGAGCACAAAGAGAACTCTTTGCAGGGAACAAGGGTCCAAAAAGCCCTCTCTTGCTTTCCCATGTCTTCCCTACCTCACAGCAAAGCACCACTCTCTGAACCCAAAGTAAAAGCCTGAGTGCAAGCTCAGGCCAGTTCACAGGACTGGCCTGAAGTGCCCATGACATCATAAAGAGACATAAAGATGAAAGCAAGCCCTCTAAATTTTGGCCTAGAGGCCAAAAAATTGGCAGGATCAATATCCTAGATAAATATGGGCAGTGGTCACTGAAGTTAGAGATAACCAGAACTGAGTTTGAAGCCAAATTTTATGATTTCTTTAGTGTGAACTTAGGAAAATGAGTTGAATTATCTGAGCCTCCATGACCTACTCTATAAAATGGGGGAAATGTGACAGTCAAATGAAAAACATGTGGGATGGCTAATATTGGTTTTTAATAAACATGTTGGTTGGGAAGGGTCTCTGCAGAGGACTCAAGTTTACCGGAAAACATCAGGCTTCCAAAGTCATTACATAAAATTCGAATGTGTTCAATTTCTACCGAATTTGAATCAAATTAAAACAGGTAAAGAGATTGAGGGAGACCACTGGGTACAGATCTTTTTTTTCCAGTCTCCTTTTTCATCAGGGTCCAGTATAAAAAAGTGGCCGTATAAAATTTAGACAACTAACTGCAGAGGTGAATTTTTCAAATGCTATTATTCAGATGAGTGAAATGCCTGTATGTCTCCACATTATTTCTCTTTCAAACCATTCAATTATACATTGTCACTAGCAAAAGAATATGTAATTTAATTTGCATCCGTAAAGGGGCTCCATATAAGCAGATACCAAGAGAAAGAATTTTTAAAAAGGGCAGAGGAACACCCAGATCAAGTCTCCAGCAATACAAAAAGGGGAAACCCACGTAAGTGGCAGCAAGCCTATTCCTCACATGGCACAGATGGAGAAACAAATTAACGTCAGAAAGGTCACCCGCTCCGACATTGCGGGGACAGAAATGCTTTCAGCTAGGCATAAATCCACAGCCCTCACAATTTGGAGGACTAATTTACTCCGTTGCCCTCATCAAATAGTTAGGGGTGGCGCAGTGCTCAATTACAAACTCCTATGAGAAAAAAAGCAGGGACTGCGCTGATGCCATCGTTTGAATCCTTATAAATTAAGCACTTATGGCACCATCAGAATTTTGCTCCAAGTCTCTGCGAGCTCCTCAGAGTTTGAGAAATTGACAGTGGACAGGGCTGGGTGCCCAGAAGGTATTGCATCTACGTTATTCAAATATCTACGGGCAGAGACGATGGGTAAAGACATCCCCATTAATATATCACAACACGGGAAAGAGATACAGGTCTCTAGATGAAAACACTCGGGCACCAATTTGGTCTGCTGGCACATTACCTCACTCATACCTGAGCATTAATGAGTTAGCCTTTAAGTTGTTATCCCATAACCTCCATTTCAGCAGAGGCCGTGGTCGTGGTGAACAAAATGGCTCAGTTTATCCTATGTGGTAGTGATGTCCCAAGATAATTAAATTTGGGACAGCGTTCTTCAGTAATATGTGGAGTCAGCCCATTTTGCCATAGCAGAAGCTCATAAACCAGAGGTAGTACTGTCAAAATATATTGACAAAAGCTCTGGCTTCAAAAAAAGAAAATGTTTCAGGAACTGCTTAGGAAATTAGAGCATATCTGATATAGAGAAGACTTTAGCCATCACTTAGTCTAAAACTTCCATTCTACAGCTTAGAAAACTGAGGTTCAGAAAGGGAAAGGAGTTTGCCTGACATCACACAGCAATCTGACAGCAGTCAGGATAAGGAGCCAGTTCTTCTCAGTGTTAGGGCTGTTTCCACGACCCCATCCACCTCTGCTCATAATAGCTGCAATGTAATGCATAGCTAAATAATGGAATCAAAAGAATGGACACATAATCAAAGCCTGATTCGATAAGCCAGAGGAGGTCATAGCTGAAGGCAGACAGGCACCACAAATTACAACCTCTTTGTAAAATAAATAGAGCCATCATCCTATAGAACGTGGGATGCCCTTTTTAAATTTTATTGACTAAAGAAACAACTCAAGCTCAGGGTGGTGAAAGACAATCTTCATGCTATAAACATCCCAAAGGATAGTGTAAACAAAATGATGTGACATCAAATACAACAAAATATAGATATTCTCACTATTATCTGCAATATGTGTCAGAATGCTGAATGGCGCTGGCATCACATGCTGTTAACTGACTTTTTTTTTCCCCTCTTTTGGTTACTGCTTCTATAATGTGATGCAAAAAGTAAAAAAATAAATAAGATGTCCCATCAATAGCAGGTAAATTTATAAATGCCTAATTTGTCTTGTGCTTCTTATTTTTTCAAAAGTTTTCTGTATACGCTAGCACACAGTAGGTATTTGTTGGGTGAATCACAGATTATAAACTCTGAAAGCTTGGGAGAACGTACATATCTTCTAATTAAAACAGCTATTTGTGATTCATGAATAAATGAATCATGCCACTTTAGTCTCACAACCACCACTGGAAAGGAAATAGGTTGGGGATTATGTTTCCCCACTTTACACATAACAACCACGTAGGGTGCTGGCGAGGTTATGACTTACCTGAAGTTGCACAAAGGTCTCAGCAGTATGAAGCATCCGCAGTCACTACAGCATGAGTTCGATCCCCAATCAGAGAACTGACCCACATGGCACAGCAGACCTCTCCTGTGTTGCCTGCTGCTCCCCTCAGCAGTGTGTTTCAGTCTATCCACCTATTGTGCTCCCTACTCTGTCTCTGGTGAATCCTCTCACCCCCTGCAACTATGGCCTGTATCCCAGTTCTTATATGCATAAATTAATAAATCTTTTTTTAAAAGACTTACAAAAGATAAAGGAGAAAGATAAAGTGGATAGAGGAAAAGGGCACTAAAAGTATTCCTCCCCCTACATCTCTCACTTCAGCCCACCCCCTGAGCCCACAGCACACCCTCCTATAGATGTGGACTGGAATTTGGGGTCAAATTCCAATCTCACCACATGTAAATCCACACACTCACTAGCTTTGTGACTTAGAGAAAATTACCTCACTTTTCTGAGCTTTGGTTCCACCACCTTATAAAAGAGTCATCAAAATACCAGTTAAGTCTAACTATGGTGAAGATTAAGTACGAGACATGGTAGATTGAAAAAAAAATCAAAATTGCACAGTTTTATACCCCAGGTGAAGAATTGCATTCCCCCCCCCAAACAAACAAACAAACCTGAGAGTCAAATTTGAGAGGAAGCTTAGCAAAAGTTCTTCAGTCTGGACTGAGACGCTTAGTGCCCACACTGATGAATGCCCCTGCACTGAGGCAAAATGGGTATTTATCCACTGTCCTCAGGAAGGGGGTGTCCTTTGGGCTGGGATGAGCTAAACTGTTTTCTTCACTTGGTCTTTCCAGGTCAGAGATGCATGGCAGCTAACTTGGGGTTCAGGGACTTAGACTTTGCTTAGGGATGTAGAAAACTGTTACCTGGCCCACAGAAGGGATTTAGTCCATACCTTTGGCTCCCTGAGCCCTGTGAGTAAGTCATTCATACCAGGACTGCAGGAGGAGATTGGGAGCCATCCGGAGGGAAAAACCCAGTTCCTGCCCTCCGGGACTTGCAGGCTTGTTCGAGGTCACATAAATGTAAAGTCGGAAGACTATTAAGGAAAAAGGAAAGCCCATGGGTCTAACATTATTCTTCCCTGTACTAATTTAAATCCTTTTCCTTTCCCTGTTCCCTTAGCAATACTAAGAATTGACAGTTTCCTTAGTGCCACCAGCACTGGGCAGACCCTTGCCCCTGGGCTCTCAGTAAGGTGGGCTCATTCACTCCCCACCTTGTCAACACACACTCCCTTTCATCGACACATGCGTGAGTCCTCATGCTCTCATATATTCTCTCCCCTCCTCTCTCTCTCTCTCTCTCCCTCTCTTACACACACACACACATACACACAGAGTAGATCTCTCTAACGCATTCACAACAGAGGGAAGAATGGAAAATGACACTGAATTAAAGGGAGGGCCTGCACACATTTGCCCCTCCAGACCACATCCGGGGCATCTAGAGCATGGGTGTGGAAGGGAACAGACCCGTGCACACACTCCCGCAAACCCGCTGGACAAAGGCCTGTCAAGGAAACCTTCAGAATACAGAAGTCCTCAGAATCGTGCTCAGAGCTTCCTTTTCTCCATCCTTGACCCCCCACCTGCTTCCTTCCATATATCTTCCCCAACACGCACCCAATTTTCTGCCAGTGGCTTTTTCAAAATCCTGAGGCTGTCACAGGGATTTGGGGCTGTAGGAGATGTTTTCTCCAGTAGTTTCACCATAAGAATGATATTTTAAAACTATATTAAAAGTACCATATTTTTAAAGATATCAATGAATGTCTGTCTAGCACCTACCTACTCCCCTTCAAGAATAAAGCCTTAGCCAGGAGTCAGGAGGCTGCCTAGTCACTCAGCAGCTAAGTAGCCTTGAGCAAGTGGGTGACTGTGTCCAAGCCCCAAACACAACCAGTGATTTATTATTATCCTGTTTATCTTAGTGCATTGGAGACACACAGCCCTGCCTCTGCTGAGTCCTTGACTCTACTAGCCAACTCCAGGACTCAGAACCACCACACCGATGTTCAGGGCTGGGAGTGGGGGCGGGGGAGAGAGGCCCTCAGCCAATCTAAGAGCTTCAGAGTGTGGGGGTCTCAGCCGGACTACTGGAACCCCAGTCTGGCGGGCAGCCCTGGACCCTGAGCTAGGTGGCATCGGAGGAAGAAAAAGGAGGGCAAGGGGGAGGCATGCAAAGGTTCACAGTGCACTTTGGGTCCTCTGCCTGGTAGGGCTGTCCCGGGCCCCTGGCTGCCACCACAGAACTTGGCCTTTGGACAGGGCTTTGCCCTGTGCGTCCTGCCCCCTCTCTAGCTGGAGAGAGAGCGCTGAGCCCGCAAAGTTAAACACAGCCTCACGGCAAGCAAAGACCATTCTCCCATGCCAAAAATCTCATCTTTCTTGCTTGTTCCAGGTTTGAACCATTCACCACAAAAACCTGGGCAAGTCGGTGGGCATTTGCAGGCCACCTCTCCCTCCCCCTCCCGCCGGGCCTCACCCCCCACTGTAGCTCCTAGCTCAGAAGTGAGCTGCACACCGGCCCCTGGAGCCCTGCCCCTGCACTACCTCTTAACGACTCACCGGTTCAGTCAGGGAACAAGTGGCTGTGTGACCCCCTGGTCAGCCTTGCTGTGCTGCTGCCTCTGTCCTGAGATGCTTGCCACTCGCTCCTCTGCAGCGCCTGGCTCTGCTGCTGGCACCCCCCACTCTCTGCAAAGCCTTCCGCGGTGGGGCAGGGGCTGATTCATAGCAATTTTCCACGCAGCAGCCAGCTCAGTGCATCACGCATACCTGTTTGCTAAATTCCCTGGGCTACTCCCACTGTTTCTCATCGAACCCCACAAATTTCTCTCCCATTATTCAAACCTGATCTCGCCTTCAAGACTCAATCTAAGGGTCTCTTCCTCTCAACACTCCCCATTTCCCCTCCCTTGGCTCGGCCTAGCAACCGCACATTTGCAGGTGAAGGAATATAAGAAGTTCAGGTTCAGATCCCTGAGAAACTTAATTAAGGGCACAGAGTTAATTAGCAGAGAAAGGCCCAGGAGTCCTGGGTCCCAGCTCAGCATATTGTGTGCTCCCCTTCTGCCCTGACTTATATGGCTTTGGAGGGTCGGGGACAGCCCTCGTATGCCCTTTGCACAGGAAGAACAGTGACCTCCCCTACTTGCCTCTTCCTGCTCCTAGTTTTCCATCTCGTCCAGGGCTTCTGCTCTTCCCAATTCAGACACAAAAAAGGATCATTCTGTTCAAAGTTCAATAAGCATCAGAGCAAAGAGAAGCTGACTTTACAAAGTCCTCTACTCATCTGGATGACAGTGGCCTCAGCAACAACCCGCACCCCCCCCATACACACACACACCAGCTACTATATCTTCATCTTTCTTTTCCTGTCTTCTTCCATATCTTGGCACCTGGAGAAGTCATAGGTTACCCACATCTGCCCGCACCATCTTACCTTCGATACCTCTTCCAAAAATGCCTTCTTCTACTGTGCAGCCCAACAATCATATATGCAATCACTATTCTGCCGAGCAAAAATATATTATCCACAAGCACTAAATATTCTCATCTGGTGAGACTAGGGCAATACAGGGTTATCAGCTCCAGATCTCAAGTGGGGACAATTTCAAATACACAATTATGCCCCAGTCTGATTGATTTTGCTCTTCTCCTGGATGAAGTAAATGGACACCACAGAACAGGAATGGAAAGGGAGAGAGGACACTTAGGGATGCAGAGACTATGGGGTAGCTGGACAAGAGGGAAGGACGAGGAAGCAGAGCCTGGGCAAAGGCAAGAAGGAAGGAAAGGGAGCAGAAGGGAGAGAAGGCAGCTGTTCACTCCAGGCACACAGACACAGGAGGGCATGGACCTATTTCCCCAAGGTCACAGAAGGATGGTTCCGAGGGGCCTGGGCTGGGAAATGAGATCCAGAAGACCTGTTGGAAGGTCTCTCCTCTATCCCTCAGGAAGAGGAGACCTGGGGTGCTGTTTCCACTGTCCCACCTCACCACCATCACTACCTGGAGGTTGCCCTCTTCTTCCTCCTCCCTTCTGCCCCCTCCCACCTTCAGTAATTAAACACGCCTTACCCAACACAGGAATGTAATTTGAATGTTCAGGGAAGTTTCCCTTCCATTGAAGGAGAGGATCTCTCCCTTTCTTCCTGCTGAAAGTGGATTGGGTATTACCCCTTTATACATTCTAGAGCACCAGCTCATGAGAGGGGGAGAAAGGGAGAGAGCAGCAGTTTGAGGCTGGTCCAATTTGTCCCTGGCATCCTCTCTCTCCTGTTGGGTTTTTCTGCAGCCCCTCCTTCTGCCCTGGCAGCTCTGCTCCCCTTCCTCACTGTAGTGTCCTGCAGCCAATTCCCCCGCTCTTGTTATAGAGATGATGTTGGGTTGAGGTGCAGATTTCTGTTGATGCTTGCTTTCTGATGTAGTATCTTAGATCATTATGCCAGGGATCAATATGAGTTGGGGTAGTTGGATGTTCCTGAAGATACAAAGAGAAGCCCAATCAGGCAGTCAATTGTTTGGCCAGGAAAGCAACAGAGATTTGCCCTGTGAACCTGAGTTGGGGAGGGAGGAGCAATTTAGGTCCAGGACTATCAGGTTGGGTTACAGTGATGGTCTTGGCAACATACATACATATGGACTACATACATACATACATACGTATGGAATACAACATACATATGGACTACAAGATATATTCAAGAGAAGGCATCTCACTGAATATCAATGCACCTCAGTTTTCTCAATGGTAGAATAAGGGAATAAATGCTCACCCCATTGCACTGTGGGAAAGAGTGTGTAAAATAACATTGCTAAAAGACTTAGTGCAAGACCTGGCAGGAAGTCTCCCTGGCCCCTTACCTTCCATTTGCTATTTGGCAGAGGAAGAAAGGCTTGTCCAAAGAGCAGCATCAGGACTGGAACTCAAGTTCCCTAAACATCCCCCTTTAGATCCACGTCCTCCTTTAAGAAGGCTGCTAGAGACAGCCTCCAGGCTGGACGGTGTGGAAGTGGAGAGGTGGGTTAAGAACTGACTCTATAAGGGGTTTTGTAAAGCCAAGAATGAAAATGACCAAAGTCTTGATCTCAATTGTCTATTAGAATATACAAAATATTGGGCCTCCCCTGGTGGCGCAGTGGGTTAAGCAACGCACTACGAAGCAAATCGCAGCCGCTGCAGCACGAGTTCGATCCCTGCTGCCGGCCAGGGGGGGG
>JAGFMF010011408.1:1211548-1223612 GCA_019455555.1 Galemys pyrenaicus | reverse complement strand
AAAAAAAATTCTAGGTAGCTTTGGTATACATCACTGTATAAATTCAGGGTTATAGGTTCATACCTCTTCAGAATTCTTAAAACATCACATCAACCACCAACAGTACCCAAAATCTTCCCATCTCACTCCATTGGGCTCCTTCCTGCCCTTCTCTGGTAGCCTCTATTCTGTCAGATTTCTAGTTTATTTGGTTTAGTTTTATCTGTTCATTTCATGGTAATCCACATGAATGAAATCATCCAGAATTTGCCTTACTCCTTATTTTACTAGCATGATCCTCTCCAGGCCCATCCATGCTGTTGCAAATGGCAAGATTTCGTCTTTTTTTATAGCTGAGTAGCATTCCATTATGAATATATACCTTACTTATCCACTTACCTGTCCTTGGACATAAGTTTTTCCGTATTTGGTGGCTGTAAATAGCTAAATACCTACTGAAATTTAGGCAATTTTTGAAAAAACACTGAGTAATAGTGACATGGCAGGCACTTTTAAATGTTACTGGAACAAACATGTTGAGAAGACTTGGTGCTAATTACCCACACACTCCCCCTAGTCCTCCATTTTATTTCATTTCCTACCTTGCCTAAACTCCTTAATTGCAGTAAACTGTCCATATACTTTAAAACTTACTGTAAAAGTCTTTTAGTGACCCAATAGGTTCTAGTCTAAGGCCATCTCGGGATTGGTAAATGATTGTTCGTTTGATGGTAATTGCCCTAGGTAGAATTGCCCTAGGTTGATATTTGCATTTCAGGGAACTGAATAACACTGTTCTACACCTCACCCTCATTTTCAATCAAAATATGAAATAGACTGGCTGCCTAATTAGATCAGATTCAAACTAAGCCATTCTTCTCTGCTTTTCCTTGGGATCTCTAAATTGCTATTTATAAACATCTTTTTAGTTCTGCCTGCAACCTTTTTGGGTAGCTGTTGTTCCCTTGCCTACCTCTACAACTAAACTCAAGATTTGTTCTGAAAGGTAATAGGGGGGACGCGATTTCTGTTGTGTTTGTAACTACCAGGTTTACTCTTATGATTAATACATTGTTCTGATGTAAAGAACCTCAGAGTTATATAAAATTAGACCTTTTGTAAATAAACTGATTAGAAAAAAAAAAAAAAAGAACTGACTCTAAGGACATGGGTGTGCCACTCTCTCCCTTAGTTCAGCCTCAAGGACGGCCTCATCCCCCTGTTCATCACCACTCAGGTAATCTCCCCAGGCCATATTGGATAGATTCATTGCCACTTTAGCGCCACCTCTGCTGCCCAGCTCTGAGGCAGTGACTCACCCTTTTGCTGGCAAGGGCCTCTGCCCTCCAGGAAAGAGACTTTCTTCTTAATTGACTGCAGAAGCCTCCTCTGCAATGAGACAACGCCCTCCGGGCAGGTTTAGAGGAGGAGGGCTTGGAGGAGAAGAATGGCGTAGCCCCCCAGAGAGAAGCCCCTGCCCTCCATGCCTACTGTTCCGCGGGTGCCCCTCTCTAGATTCCTTAAGACAACACCGTCAGTGCGTTCAAGTCTCAGTATTTCTCAGGGTTTTCATCCAGCGCCTCTCTTTGCTGCACATATTCAGCCTGGGCCACGTGCCTGGCACCATGCTAGGCACTGGCGAGACAGAAGGTAAATGTAGATGTCCTTGGCACCCAATGAGTGGTCTACGGTTTTTCTAAAAATTTTAAGAAGGCAACTTGGAAAGACTGCAAGGGGGCATGATTTAGGAAGTCCCTGTGAGGGGCGGGGGTGATGGGCAGAAGGGCCTCCCTGCAGCCCCTAAAATTGAGGTTGTGACCTGTGTGGTGAGTGAACACCGGTGTTCAAATCACTGATGCAGGCATTTCCCTCAAACACAGCACACTGCTTAAGATGGGAGTGCTACCTGAATCCCGGATCATTCTCTGCCTTTCTGGTCAAGCTTCTTGGCATCCCCAAATCTCGGACTTCCTGGCTTTCACGGATTCCCAAATCTTTATTGGGGATGAGAGTGAGGGAGAGGAGGAAGTTATGGAAGAGAATGGGCATGTTTGCATATGCTTTCCATCATTAAACCCCACAACTACCGTAGGACCTAGTCAGTGACTTGCCCACCGTGTTAGTCGAAGTGGTAGAGCTGGGATTCGAACTCTGGACAACGACTCCGAAGTCTGCGCAGCAGGTGAGACAGGCTCATTAGACAATACATCGCGGGGGTGGGGAAAAGGGGTTGGTTCCTCTTCCCCCACCTCTCCTTCACCCGCTGTGCACCTTTGCAGCACAGAGGCCAGTGGAGGACTGGAGCCAGACGGTCATCTGGCCGCGGAGCATTCTGCAGTGACCCCTGAAACCCGTCACAGTGGGAGGGGACATCGGTTTCCCGCGGGGCCTAAGCCTGCAGCGGTGCAAAGCTCCTTTGGCAACTCTACCGCCCCCTGCCGCCGGCGGCTCCCCGGCCAAGGCGGCTGAGCCCAGGAGGGCTTGCGCTAAGGGAAAGCACTCACCGACCGCCGAAGAGCCGTCGCGAGCTGGGGCTAGGGCTGCAGATAGGGTTGCCAGCTTTGGCGATACGAGCGGGAGAAAGGTACATTTATGACGCCCTACTACGCGCCCAGCGTGGGGTCAGAGATTTCTAACAACCATTGCCTTTTAATAAGAAAATGACTTGCTTTGCAAAACAAAGTCTCCATTAAGAAAATTCTTCATTCAAACCAGATTAGAACGGTTTCGCAAAAAGCGTGTCTGCAAATGTAAACTCCTAACTTCTTGAAACCAGTAAAGCCTTGTACTACCAACAGTTGCCCACCCTCCCGGGTAAAGCAGAAAAAAGCACGCCCTACTCATCCCCCCGCCCCCCACCTCCTCCCCACCCCGCCGAGGTCAAGGCAGGAAGGGGTCTGGGGAGGGGTGCGGGGAGGAGGAGCCTCTGGCGGGTCGACCACTGGCTGAATCAGGGTCTCCGCAGAGCCTCTCTCCCGCCGCCCGCCTGCAAGTCCCGGACCTTCTCATTTCTCTGGGTTCCGACAGGATCCCGTCTGGACCTAACTCACTCACTCCCGTTGCTTGGAAGTGAGAAACGGGCGCTTAGATGGGGCAACACCCCAGGTTAAAGGAAAAAGAGCTGGTGTGCCGCCCCTCCCCGCCAGCCCATCCCCCCTCCTTCCTTCCCCTCCTCCCCTTCTCGCCCCTTCCCTTCCGCCCGGAGGGAAGGAGGGGCAGGCTGTGTGTGTATGTATGCATGCATGTACGCGTGTGTGCGCGCGCGCGGGTGCGGTACGTCCGTGTGTGCGCTCCGTATGTGGCTGGGTGTGGGGTATGTGTGCGCGCTGCTTGTTTTCGCCTGACTGCTGGGTGTGGGGTGTATTTGGTTTGCGATCGGACATAGAGCGTGTGTTTGTGCGGGGTTTGTGTGTGCACGCTTGTAGGTTGTGTGTTTCCGCCCCATTAGAGTATGACTGGGTTTGGTCTGGATGTGGGTGTGTTCGATGTATGTTTCTGTCAGTTTTTGTGGTTGTGCTGTGGTGTGTAGATATGTACAGTATGTGTGTTTTCCCGTTAAAGCTTGTGTGCATATGTGTATTCGGGGTGGGTTTACCCTTATATGCACTACGTCAGTTGGGGTGTATGGGTGGTGTTTGTTGCAGTACGTGTGTTCGTGAGTAAGGTGTCTGTATGCGCCTGTTTAAGGCGTGTGTGTTCAGAGGTTTATTTGTGAGGGGCCAGTCTCTGGGTGTAATGCGTTCCTTTGTGTGTTGGGGACACATGTGGTTAGTGTATGTGCATGGACGGAGGGCTGAAGACCGCGTGTGTCTTGGAGGGCGTGAGTGTGCAAGAGCACAGGGCTGTCTAAAGAACCCAGGTGACACAGCTTGGCTGTGTGCTTGTGTGTGTGCGTGCGTTCGCGCGCGAGCAGTAGGGGGCGTTGCTCCAGGACTGGGAGGAGAGAAGGTAGGGGCTGGCGACCTGGGTAGGGTCACCCGCTGGCCTGATCTGCGGGTCTGGGTCCGCCGCCCCCCGCTGCGCCTCGGAGGGGCGCTGGGGCAGGCTGTGAGCTTACCTGGCTGCTTAGAGGACAGAAGAGGAGGGCGCCGCACGTGATTGGCCAGGTAGGGCGCCTAGGGCGCGGAGCAGGGGCTGGTGGGAGTAAACTGGAAAGATTCTTGGTCACTCACCTGACACGTCTCCCTTTCTCCCTCCTCCCCTCCCCCAGGGAGATCCCAATTCTCCACTTAGTACCCAGCAGAGCCCAACTATCTGTCCAGGGCCTGGTTCACACCTCCTAGACTTTCTATGCTCAGATCCCTTCCCCCCTGGGTTTCTTGACAAACCTTTTAAGGCTTTTTTAGGCCTAACTCAAGAATCACAAAACTTTCTTTGCTTTTCTGTATCCCTCCTTCCCGTCTGAGGGCTCCCTCCTTTGAGTCATCATAGTTACACTTGCCATGCTTTTCATACAAAACTGCAATTATTTGTCTCTCTTTTAAAAGTCTAAATTCCTATAGTAAATGTCTGATATATAGTGAGAATAATAATTGTGACCATAGTCATAGTATTACTATTTATTAAACACTTGTTGTATACCAAGCACTGTGCTAAGTGCTCTTAACCTGCCTTATTTTCTAAAGTCCTCACACAGGCCCTATGAGGTAGCTAGAGCTAGGATTATTCCTAATTTACATATCACAGTTCAGCTCAGAATAGTTAGGTGACTTCTTCAAAGTCACACAGCCAGTAGGAGGTAGAGCTGGTATTTGAACACAGGCCTGTCGTGCTCCCTAAACCTTTCTTCTCTACCAGGCAGCTTCATCAAGAGTCCTCTGATTCCTGCCAGGCATTGAAGTCTCTATCAAACAGTATCTTTTCCCAACAAATCTTTCTTTTGAGTTTACTGACAGCACCGAGAGTGCTCAGCGTAATTACTTTCTTTGTTTCTCAGACAGCTGATACCTTCTCTACCTAATTACCTGCTTCGTTGACACCTCAAAATCTTTAATTACTCTAGACTCATAAGCGCCTTACCAGCTTCAGTTCTGGAACTCTCCTTTGGCTGGTGCTGAAAAGAGAGCTGAAAATGAACATTTCCTAGCTATAGGGTCAGGGGAATTGGGCATGGAGGGTAACTGGGAAGAGGGGTCAGGATGGAGTCAGGGAATAATTTCACATTTTCCCCCAGACCCATTTTTATAGCATTACCATCGGAAAACTGGCATGCACTAAATTTCAAGCAGAACCGCTATCTCCATATCAAACCACACAGAGAATTAAGCAGTGCCCTCTCCCCCACACAGAAAAATTCTCGAATGGGTCCCGTTTTGTATTATGCATGATTGAGGTGAGCACCGTCTTTGTCTAATGGGACTCATGCTGCTCTGATGCCTTCCAAGTAGCCTTACCTGAGAAATCCAAATTAAAGCAATATATCGCATTTGGGGGAACGTATTTACTGGGAGGGAGTCCGTCCAGACACAGCCAAAGGGCTGCTAGAAGCACTGGCTTCCATCTCAGCCCCCAGGGAACCAGCCTAGACTGCTGCAAAGAGGTCAGGGGGTGGATAGAGAGGGACAATTCAATGGCAGTGAGTCACTTCACCACTTTTCGGGGGAAAGCAAGAAGCACGATTTAAATTGCTACTGTTATTATTGTGCCCTTTCAACTGGCACAAATGAGCCTGGTGTGCGAACAAGAAGCAGCTGGAACATCTATAAAGCTTCCCCTCCCCAGCTGGGCCTGGGTCAGCACCTCATCCTGGGTGGGCAGGAAAAGTATTACCTGAACTACTGTGTAGTCAGAAAGCCTCATTTTGGAGGCTAGAGCGGCCAGGCTCATTCATTCAAGGCACAGGCTAGCTGAAGCCCCTTGGTAAGTCCATACGAGGAGTTCGTGTAAACTTTGGTGCCAGTCTCCCAACATCTGATCTCAGGCATTTGGTTTTCCTGCTGCTGCTGTGGGCACAGCCTGACACCTCTGGATGTTCCAACTTCACTTCCACTTCCTACCGTCACTCATATGAAGCCTCTTCCTTTTGGAAATTTCTCTCCCTGTCTCCCACCGCAACACACACACACACACACACACACGAGGCCACTTATAAATCCTGTTGTGTAAGTGTCACTGGGTTCACATGAAGTGAACAGTCACATGAAAACCGTTTCCCTCAGCTCAAGGGTCCTGCCTGTGAAATGGGGGACAAACTTTAACTTTGAAGAATCCTCCCAAAATTCTGTCTCTCTGTCTGTCTCTCTCTCCCGCCCCCAGAGCTCAGGATATGTGTTCCCAAAATATGAGGATTAAATGGGGAAAATGATTTCTTAAACTCCATTACTACCAAATGTAAATAGATATTTGCATGTTTTCTCCTCAAAACAAGAAACTGTAGGGCAAGGCACCAAAATGTGAATTTTAGTGGTTTCCCCCATAAGAGTAAAATTGCTTTAAAGATCTCAACCTTCGTGGGTTTTTTTCCCCCATGGGGGGGGAGAGAAGACTGTTGCAGGTGTGAGAGAGAGACAGATTTGAGTTTGTATCCTAGTTCCATCTCGCTGTGTGATCTTGTGAATGTTACCTCACTTCTCTGTTTCCTCACCTATAAATTGGCGATGTTAACACCTCTCTTAGAAACGAACAGATGAATAGAGGTGGTAAAACATGAAAAGTACCAGCCAAATGCCTAACATGTGTAGTCAATGTTCAAGACAAAAGTTTCCTCATTACTTGTTTGTCTGACACTCTTGAAATAGCCCCTCTTCTTTTAGGGTGATGTTTTGATCAGCCTAATGCAGCCCCGGAAGAATTGGACCCGAAGTTCAATTCTCACTCTGCAGCTTCTCCTGACAGTGTTAATGAGACCCAGGTTTCAAATGTAATAGTCCACACAGGAAAGTTTCAAACTACCTGCTCAGTGTCTAGACTCCCCCCACCCCGCCGGGACTGAGCTGCAGCCCCAGCCCCAACCCCATCTCCTAAATACCTGCCCTCAGGTTGAAGAGAATGACAGCATGGATAGCTCCTGGCTAAAGTGCCCCAAAACGCTGATCTTTTTGTTGGTTATTTTTTCTCACCTCTACCCTGGCAATTAAGGATTCCCAAGGTCATTTTCTCCCTGACAGCCACCAAGGTTGGGGGAAAGATGGGGAGATGAGGGGCGAAATGATGGTTTTCTGAGATATACTTTGCAGCACCTAAAATACAACTCCAATTAGTTGTTACTTATCTGTTCACAGTTCAAGAGAAGCAAAATCTATCATTTGCTTTAAATGGTGAAGTGAGAGAAGATCTCAGTCTGTGCCCTTTCCTCCCTGAGGTTGTGGTCTCCCTCTAGAGACAAAAGCAAGTCACTACAAGCTAAAGCTGCTTTAAACAGGGATTGGGAAGGTTGAGAAGTTGGAGGTAGGGGGGAATATCCCAGGGAGGAATAAAGAGGTTACAGAGTGCAGAAGTGTTGAAATTCATGGCAGAAAAAGCTCTAAGAAGCCGAGCTTCAGGTGTTCCCGGTCTCTGAAAGGTGACTTCATCTCTTCCCTCATATTCATCCTGCATCTACCCCTCACTGACCCCAGATGCCACCAAGCAAGATAAATGATCAGTGCATTCTGCTGAGGATTTAGGAATTTCAGGAAACTCCAGCTCCTCCCCTGTCTGTCTCTGAAAAGGTACTGTAGTCTGTGCTTTGAGGAGGGTGTTGGGAGGGGTTAACAATTAAGGGTCACCCATACCCCACAGAGAATAGCTGGAGCAGAAATAGATTCAGAATAGGCCCCAACCCCTCAGTAAGCTTTCCTGAGTCCAGAGACCTACCAGTTCCTGGGTATTGGGTGTTGATCCGCGTGGAGGGAAGGCGCATGGTTTCTCAAGAGGTGTACCTGAGATGTGACAGTAGCTGCCAAGGCTCATCAAAAATGCCATCTACCTAGTTCTGCTGATACATGTGAGAACAATGATACTGCCAGAAGGAAACAGAACTCGTTTCCTTAGTTTCCCAGTGACTCAGCGCCCTAGCTGTAAGGACACGGGTGGTATTTGCATTGCATCTTCCAGTTGAAATGTGCACCTTGTCAGAACAAGGACTCTATAAGTTATCAGATAGATCAAAGGCCAGAATTTGAACTCTGAGCAAACACCACCACCATCATACAACCACTTAGTAAGTGGTTGCTGTATATATCAACATTATGCTAGAAGCTTTGCAAATGTTACCTCTTTTAATTTTACTCAAGCTTTGAAATCAGACCAAAAAGTGTTGTCATCCTCGCTCAGCCACTGTGCAAGAGCTTCTGTATTTATTCTCTTTGGTTTTATGTCCCCCTTTTTTTAAACTTAAGGTATAATTGACATGCAACATCTTATTGGTTTCAGACGTACATCATGATTCAATATTGGTGTACATAGTGAAATGATCACCCAAATAAGTCTAGTTCCCATTCACCACAATACAAAGTTAATTTTTAGGCTTTACTCTCTTGGCAACTTGCAAGTCTTGAGCTTTTATCTTTAAAATAAAGATAATACTACTTACCTCCAAGAGTTGTCGTGAAAGTTTAATGAGATTGTTTATAAAAAGTGACTTACATAATAAATATTTGGAGAAGGAATTAACACATCTTTTGATACCTGAGCCATAGAAAGTATTTAATATGCTTTTGCAGCTATAATAATTATTAACTATGTAATAACTAGTAGTACAGGTAGTCGTAGTAACCTGTAAATGTAGGCATTGTTACATCATGAGAGGGTAAATAACTTGCTCATAGCAACACTATAAAAGCAGACTGGGGATTCAAACCAATTGTGCCTCCCCCACAGCGCCCCACTCCAACCCCCGCCAAGTGTTATAGAACATTTCATGATCTTTGGGGACATAATGTTTGGCTGGTTTGATCTACTAACTACATTTAAATTAAAATTGGGGGGAATCGTTTAAATTATATATAGTGGGATTCTAGATCATTTTATGGACTATTTGCATATTATTGCTCAATTAGTGTCTTAAAACCTTTTTGAAAGGTTATAAGACAAATTGAAGAACAAACTTAATAGAAATTCTAGGAAACAGAATTCTATTAAACACCTATTTAATAAAATCTCTTACTTTACCTTGTTGCTGAATTTTTCTTCCTCTTGCAAAAATGCATATTCAACACAGTTAAATCATACTATTTTCCATGCTGCCACAAATTCTTCATAAATGCCATTTTATAGTTGTAGATTAGTCTAACAAGTAGATATGTCATATATTTATTTAACCATTCTGTTGCCGAACATGTAGCTTGTCTTAGTTCATGAGTGTGAAAAAAAGAATGATTTTGCTTTCGCCACTGCCGTAATTGCCCTGGGGGACATCGGGTCCTGCTCTATCAATACCCGACGTGCTGTTCATCTTTTGCTATTTAAGCTTGATGAACATGAGCTCTACTTCTGGAGCCTGCGGTCCACTGGCGAGAGTTTGATTTTTATCACACAGATTCTGCATTTTGTCCTCGTGGTAAATAAAATATGGGCCAATCTAGTAACCTAAGGCCTAGAGTGTCACACCTTTTCTCAGGGAGAAATGTGTTTTAAGGTGCAAACAAGAGCTTTCTAGAGGAACTTTGGAAACTCCTCATATTGGTTAATGGAGGCACTCATCTGATAACATGACCAGGGAAGTGGGGTGTCTCATTGGCAAACTTGCCCCAGCTCTGGAAAATGGTCTTGTGGTGAATCTACCAGGTCTGGCCTCAGCAAATCGATTGGGTGCCATCTCCAAGAAAAGATCAAATTTGTATGTAAAGTGGGCCCCAGGGTCCCTTCAGCTTTAGTGTTTTGGCTGCTTTACAGAAGTCCAATTGTTTGAGACTAAATCTAATGCCAAGGGTGAACTGGGGAGAGAATTACAAGTGGGTCAATTGTGCTATCCTTTTCCCCGAGAAAGAAGACTTTTCTGGGCCCGCATACCCCGATCTCAATGATGCTTCTCCCAAATGTCTTTGTATGGTTGTCTGTTGGGCACTGGCATCCTCAGAAGATTACTCTGACATATCAACCATAACCTGGACAAGGGTGTGTGTGTGTGTGAAGAAACATTGAGAGTACCTCCCTCACTGTCCAGCTGACTCCTGAGTATTTCTGGAAGGCACTTGCAGGGAAATTATAGCCCAACAGAATATCAATAGTTGCGCACAAAGTTACCATTCATGTTGCACAGAATTTCTCAGTGGGAATGCAATGAATGGGTTTTTACCTGGTCAAAAAACTGTACGAAAAAGACTAGTTATTTAATCAAAGTGATGTTGTATGATTTTATGGAGATTATAAATGCAAAGGAGAGAGCCTAGGTCCCTGCTTCTAGATGTACTTCACATATATTAGCTGTGACTGTGCAAGTAGTAGAACTGGTGTAGGCAGTGGTATGACATTGGCATGTGGGGGGATACAGCCCTCTCCAGACTGGAAATGAAGTAAGGAATATAAGATTCTGCACTTGAGTTTAAATACCAACTAAATACAGAGTAGAAACTCTAAAAAAGGAATTGAATGTACAACTGAAAAAAATTCAGTTGATAGTAATCACAATATAAATTATTTGTATGAACGGAGTGACATGTACATGGCATTTGTGTGTGGTATGCATGTGTGATATGGATATATAGGTTGTGTATGAAAAGTACGTGATGCAGGCAAAGTATGTGAGTACATGTCTGTGTTTGTGATTTTGTGTGGGGGTGTGAATGGATGTGTATTTCTGGTTATATGTATTTGTATACTATGAGTGTGACCTGGGCTTCCAAAGGAGGGAACATCAGTAATCCATATTTGCAGGGATACAGCTGGAAATCCTCTTTTGGCCAGATCACTGGACATTCACAACTTGGAGCAGGTTCAAAGATGAGCGGCTAGATGAGGGTAGGCCTTCTAGCCATGTTTGGCTTGGATAAGAACAAGGGTGAGGGGGTGGGGGGGTGGGGAGGGCTGGCACTGCTCCCTTGGAAGGATCATGAAGGTCAGCACCAGAGCCTGAAGGACATAGATTTGAGTTAAAGAAAAGCCACTTAACTCTAACAAGCATGGCTGACTTTAGGTGAAGGAGCACTCAGCTCCTGATCTCGCTGGTGTCACATGACAGGGTGCTAGACCAGGCAGGGGTGGGAAGTACCCCTCTATCCCTTTTCGGAGGGTAAGGGATTTAGCTGTAAGCCCTCAAAAGGTGACTTATATCCCCCCCTTTTTTGTATTTACCAGTATCATAATAACTTGGGGAAAAGTACACAGAAGAAAAAATTAAACGGTGTGCATGCATATCTCTTTCCTGCTCAGAAGCCTTGTGGCCTGCCAAAGGCTGTACTTGAACTTGCTAAACATGCTGCGGTTCCTTAGCGTTGTCAGAGTCCTGGGATGGTTGTCAGAGGGGTGCTGGGGTTGGCCAGAACTATAAACTGGTTGAATTTGGTTGCTGAGGCCCCTCCTGTCAGTGCCTCTTCTCCCCCCTGCCTGTGAGGGGGCAGAGGAAAGAGGAGGCAACCCCAGGTTTGGTCTTTGGCTAGTGACCAATGACGCACTCTCACCAATATAGATTTTGGAGGTGGAGACTATGGAAAAACAGGTGGCAGTGGGGGCAGTGGCAGCCTGGAGTGGGTGGGGCCTACCGAGGGAGACTGAAGGACAGTGGGTTGTGGTCCCGGGAAATCTCAAAATACTGGCCTCCTGAAATTCTGTGAAGGAAAAGATAATCTGCTTCCCAAATGAACTTTGTAAAAGCAGTTCCAGGAAAAGGGGGAGATGCCACCCACATATTTAGACCCAGACTGTGATCTCTGCACACTTCCCTCCTTCACAGGGCTAGGGCGGCCAAACGCTGATCTCAAGTGCCCAGGGAAAGACCCAGACTGAAGACGGTGAGTCTTCCCACTTCAAGCAGTTTGGGGCAGTGGGCAGCTGGCAGAGTGTCAACAAAATCAGATTGGCCGCCAACTCCTCTTCTGACCTTGGGCAGGCCTTTCCCACCTCTGGGCTTCAGTGTCAGCGCTCTTAAAGGAAGGGGTAGGGACTGAATTCGACGACTCTCAGGGACCTAAGCTGATACTCTGGAGTTGCCGCTAGGAGACGGCAGACC
>JAGFMF010011408.1:1177397-1201429 GCA_019455555.1 Galemys pyrenaicus | reverse complement strand
CCCCCCCCCCACCCATTTGTTGAAATTCTATCTTCCTTTGGCTCAATATTAATGAACCATTTCGTTTTGTGGCTCTGCGTTCTCCTATGGCACCCTAAATGGGAGCACCCCTCAAGGTCCCATCATTAATGCTTTGCTCTGCTGTGAAGGGCCTCACCACTCCTATGGCCTTTATCTCCCTGGATCACTCACAGCAACTGAAGCAGTAACTTGTGTGTAGTAGACACTTAATTCATGTTTACTTAGTTGATTAACATTTGTTAATTGCACCATGCCTGATACATAACAAATGTTCCATAAAGGCTACTATTGGGATCTTGGAGTTTACAAACATCTCTATATTTATTTGACTTCATCCTCATAACTAACTCTGTGAGGGTGGTTCTTTATTATTCCCATTTTTATAGAAGGAAGAAGAGGAATGGAACTAACATTTGTTTTCTACTTATACTGTGCCCACTGCTTTATACACAATTTAATTTTCACAACAGTTCTGTGAAGTAGGTGTTCTTACCCACATTTTACAGATGGGAAAACTGAAACTCAGAGAGGTGCTGAAGATCACCAGGAGTATATAATTTACCTCCTCTGCTAGTTCATTGTTCTGTAAATTTGATCATACCAAATTTAGTGAGCAATACTGAGGAGCATATAAAAGGTATCACAGAGCGATGCTATAATTATTGTTTATGTATAAGTATTTTTTTGAGTTTTCATTCCTATGAAATGTAATGTCAGGCATATAACGAGCTGAAGAGGAAAATAAAACCCTTCTATTTCCAAATATTCTCTGCCTTTCCCCCTGCATATTACAATAACAGGAAGTGATTATTGGGTTCGCACCGTGTGCAAGCATTATGCTTAGCCTTTTGCATGTTTTATTTCATCCTCAGCACCATCCTGTGAGGTAGGGACTATCATTATACCCCAACTTAGACATAAGGTAATTGCCCCTCGGAAGAGTTAAGGAACTAGTTCAAGGACCTGTGGTCTGTCTCCAAAGCTAATGTTCTTTCACCATCACCAGGCTGCCTTTCCCAGAGGCCAGGGAAACCACCACAGAAAGAGGTGTCATCCTGAATCTATCCTATATTTTTTCCACTTTGCCCCAGCTCTTGCATCTCTTTGTTGAGGGGACTGCTTCCCATTGTCAATAATCTCCAGATGTCTGTGGTCTGTCTCCTCAACCACATTGTCAGCTCAGCCAAACCTCTTTAGATGCCCCACAGAGGGGTCTCGCTAAATTCTTGTCAATTGATAAGCGCAGAGCTCTCTTCAGTGAAGAAAATTATTAATAAGCCATCCATCAGGCTTTGACAAAGCCCTTCTCTTCTCCAAAGGAGTTGGGCCCTTGGTGCTTAGAGATGTATCAATTCCTCGCCTTCCCACAGCTTGAAGTCAGGAGCCCACACTCCCCGCCTCTGCACAGCATCCATTCTCCAGGGAGCCTCAATAGCGTCAGAATCATCTTACCGGAGGCTGAATTATGTGTGTGACGCTGGGAGGATGAGGTCCCAGGGAAGGGAGAGAAGAGTATAGGCTGTGGTTCTGCAAGCAGGTGGACTCTGGGGGTGTCTCTTGCCATCTGAGGTGATGTGTCTCCCTCTGCAGCCCTACGCCATAGAATGCTCTCTAAAGATTAATTGTTACCGCTATTATTGGGAATATTAATAACCCTTCCTATATTTGTACAATGAAATTCTATTTATGCAAAAGGCTCCTGCACAAGACTTCATTAGTTTAGTTTGTGTTGGCCTTCTGCAAAGTCGTGCTGGCTTCGGTATTCCTCAGAGAAAAAGTCTTCTGTACAGCTCTTGAGGAAGGGGCCCGCCCCAGGGAAACTGACAGCTGAAACCCCGAAAAAGGGACGTTAGCAGGTTGCAATGGAAGGCCAGCCATTGTCCTGCTGAGCAAAGTGCTCCCGGGACATGTTTAGGGCTTAATTGCTGATCCCCGCCTCCCTGTTTCTCTTTGCCTGTTCCTAGAACCAGCCCAACCTCCCAGCCCAAACAGAATCCCTTGCTCTTCCAGTCATTAGAGTTTACTCTTCCTGGTCCCTTCCCCCATCCTTGGCCCCAGGGACACCTCCGTGGAAGCTGGCTCATCAATAATCTCTTCCCCTCCCCCAGACCAATTTTCTCATGCATTTGTATGAGTTCACTCAGCATCCTGCTAAGAGACAGGCAGCAGTAATAATCATAGCTAACACTCATGGGGCTTTTACTATGAGCCAGACACTATATTAAGCACTTTTCATGCATAATCTCTCTTCATCCTCACGGTACTCCTATGAGGAAGGTTTATCAGGATCCCCATTTTATAGAGGAGGAAATTGAGGTTACGAATGAGTAAGCAAGCAGCCCAAGCCGCACAATTTGCTAGTGCAGAGCCAGGATTCAAATACAGTGAAGCTCCATAGCACACTGTCTCTCAGTGCAGCCTTCCATTTCCCAGACAGGAACAGGGAGACCCGGAGAGCAGAAAACTACGTAGTCCTTGCAGGAAAGAGTCACATGAAGTGGAAAAAAACAAAACAAAACAAAACCAAAACCAAAACAATGGAATTTCCTCCCATTTCTGCTAGCAGCAAGCTAGATGACTGGGTGCGTCCCATAAAAGCCCGTGCTTCTGAAGCTGCAAGCAAGGTTCACACTGTGCGAGATTGAAAAGCGAAGAGCAAAGGAAGGTTACTCTCCAGTAAATTTATAAAGTTTAAAAGCGCCATGCAAATATAAAGTGTTCCTTATCATAATCCTTAACATTATTATTCCGGACTATTCATCTACCAATGAAGCTGGGATAGAGTCCTGGCTCTGCCTCTGGATTCTGGTGCCATTTAAGTGCCAAGACAAATGGTCTCAGGGAGTCGGGGTGATCCATTATCCGGGTATGGATTATTTCTCAGGAGTAAATCGTTAGCCCTGTCAGGCGGCTGATGGATTCTCGCACCGCACCTGGGCCCAGCGCTCGGTGCACGGGCGTGCAGGGAATGCAAGCAGCCGCTGGAGTCGCAGTGTGACTCTGCAGACATGGTCCCGGAGGTGGGGACAGGCTAGGTTCCCAGGGGCAGCCACGGCCCCACCCACCCGTGAGTGAGAGGAAGGATAATGAACCCACCCACAGCCCGGCCTAGGGTGAGAGGGTAAGTTCTCACTCCCTCACTGATGCTTGAAGTGTCTTTGAAGAAAACAAAGCACAAAAAAGACTGACAGATTCGTATCCAAGGATCTAACGACAGAGATGAGAAGAAAGGGCAAGACCCAAAGAAACTGGGAAAAAGAAATGGAGAAAGACAAATAGGTAGGGATTAAAAAATAGGGGGGGGGCAGGAAAAGAGGGAGAGAAAAATGAACAAAATTAAGAACCACAGAAAAGAGACACGTGAAGTAAGAGAATAGAGTGAAAAAAAGAAATCCAGGAAGAGGAGCTAGGAGGAACGAGGGAATGAATTAAAAACAAATTCAGAAAGAAACCCCATGAAAAGAGGGAAAAAATATACAGAGAGAAGTTTTTTTTTTTTAAGGAAGATATATGGGTAAAGAAATCTAGCAAGAAAGCAAACAGAAAGAGAAGGAGAAAAGGGGGAAGAAGTTGAAAAAAAAGAAATGTGTGTGTGTGGAGAGAGAGACAGAGACAGAGAGATAGAGAGACAGAGACAGAGATGGAGAAAGGGGGAGAGAGAGGTGGGGGCCGGGAAAAAACCCAAAGAAACTAGAAAAATATGGAAGAAGAGACTAAAGAATTTAAGGGCAACAGAAAGATCCCCCCACCTTTGTGCATTTTTCCTTTGGCCGTGAGGTTTGCTTGGTTTCCATGGGATACCTGAGACTGAACTTGAAAACGGTCAATGTCACCAGCTTTCTCTCCCAGCTCAGAAAGCTCCCTCCATCTCACTGCCATCATGCCATTCTGTGGGAGAAAGCATTGAAGGCAGAAACAGAAAGGCAGAAAGAAGGAAAAGTCAGTTGCAGAGTCCTCAGCACATAGAACACACACACGCGTGCAAAATCAAACAGACACAAAGACGTGTTCTAACGCAAACAGACACACAGGCACTGACACCCTTGAGAAAGTGGCAGGGACAGTCCCACAGTAGACAAGTGTCAGCAGAGCCAAACTGAGCACAGGGACGGGCAGCGCAGAAGCTGACAATGAACTAGCTCAGCTGCTGCAGAAAAAGACGGATTCACAGCCAGAAAGATGCAGAAGCAGACACCAGGCAGGTTGGGAGAAGGTGAGCCAGACTTAGCTCTGCTCTGCCCCTCCTTTGCCTTCATGAAGTACCCCAATAAAGGGCATTTACCTCTCTGCTCTGCCCTCAAGATTTCCCTCTGAACTTCGTGACAGTCGGTAGCAAAGTGTTTTATGTAAATATCTCACCGCTGTGCTGTTCACAAGTTTGTCGGTCACTGTGTCGGTCACTGTGTTGCCCTTCCTCGGGAACAGACGTCTCTAACCAGGACAAGGGCCCTTGAGGCGGGAGTTTCCGTAGTAGATCAGGTCCTGTGGTTAACACAGTTTTGGAGTCTGCCATGACTGCTACTCTCAGACTAGGCCCTGCCGCCAGTGTTCCATGACCCTTTTAAGATTCATTGGCCTTTTCTTCTCTGCAGTTTGAGGCTGATGAGAGTGGGAGGCCAAGCAGTGAGGTCTATTACTTGCACCCTTACTTGAGTGAGAAGAGAACCATAAGATTTCACCGGGTAGGAAGTGTTCCTGCAAAAGTAAAGTTGGAAAACCTCCGCGTTACACAGGGCCAGATGAGTTGGAAAGGTTCTTCCAGCTCTGACAGTCTAGGATTGTATGACTAAGAGCTAATTCGTTCAGATCTAAACCCACAGTAATTGGACAAACCTTGATTGAATTTTCCAAGCAAACATGGCGTCACTGTCTGCCCCAATAAATATTTAGCTGTGCCCCAGTTTATTGATTTTGTGCAGTATCAATGTTTTTTGGCACAGTTTCCAACACTGACTGGTAGGTCCATGATGATACGAAACACGCAGGCTCAGATGCTTTCTCAGAATGGCCCCAGATCGTGCACGGCGTGTTCATTTCGTCTGAGCTGACGCACAGACTGAGCCTCCCCCTCTATTTGTGCTGGGCACATGAAGGGATGAAACAAATGTCTTGGAAAAGGCCATAATGCTTGGGTGAGTGGATGAAGTAGACTTAGAAGGTCAGAGGTTGTGTAGTCACCTGATCCCAAACAATACCTAAAGCATGGAGCTTGCTTTGTGCAGTTCTACTTCAACGATGGGAAACACTCGCTGAGTTCCTGTCTCACTATCATTCATTCATTCATTCATTCAGTGCTCCAGGTGCTGTGCTAAAGCTAGGGATCCAGACAAGATAGAGTCAAATAGCTCTCAAATAGCTCATCTGTGAATCAGAATTGTGGTATAGTCAGGGGGGCAATATACGAGCTAAAGCTGAAAAATATTGATGCTGCTTAGCATCAACAAACTTAGGCTATGGATAAATATTTATGAGAAGAAATAATTTGGTAGTAGTATTACTCTATATGCATGCTTTTAATTATTCCCACTGGCAAAACTGATGAATCAGAGACCTTTTTTATATGCAATATTCAAGATGCATAGAAGTCTTATAATTAGTTCAGGTAAAATAATTTGATTGTTTTCTAAGTACAACTCTAAAAAGTACGAGTGAACATAATGATGTTTGTTTCTCTTAGTTACACTTTCGTGGCAACGGGGTTTCATTTGTTGGTTATGGTTTGAGAGCATTGTTTTTTGGATAGAATTAAGGCATTTACTGGAAGAGAAGGGAAGATTCATTCCTCTCTTTGATGCTGCCATGACACTGACCTATCATTCTCAAACAGAGATGCATTTGTATAAGTTTATTCTCTTAGTCATTTACTCTTTTATTTAGACTTTCATCCATCCACCAACAGTACACCAAGCACGTTGTCTGAAGTATGTACTGGATCAGGTGTGGGGACATGGAGAGATTCAGGCATCGCCCCTGCCATTGAGGGGCATACACGCCGGGAGGGAAAGCAACAAATACACTGAGGACTTTATGATGAGTGAGCAGAGGTGTAGACAAAAGGAGGCTGCAAAGAACAAGGACTGAGAGATGAGGGTAGCTGGAGAAGCTTTAAGAGATGAGATGACCCATGATGGGGGTGGGGGAGGTCTGAAGGTCGGTCCTATTCATCACTGTGGGGGTACACAAAGCCAGCTTGTTCCCCAAGCTCATTTTTTTTTCAGCACCAGCATATATTTTTAAGAGCCACAGAGCTGCACAACAAACAGATGTGGCTGGGGTTAACCCAGTGGCTCACATAAGTTTAACTGCTTCAATCTAAGATGAAATATATTCACTCTTAAAAAAAAACCAACACAGTGAAGGGATGGGCCAGAGACCTGTTCCTATCCACTAACTCTAGTTTCTCAAAAGCAGACTTTCTTTGTCCACCTTATACCCCTTCCTAACAGAATCCTCTTCTGGGAGCACAGGGGCTTGAGTGTTACTGGGTATTGTGGTGGCTTTCAAATTATTCACATTCCAAAGGAGCCTTAATGATTTCCAAGATAATTGGCTGTAGAAATAATTCCTTCTAAAAACCCAACAATAGAATATTCGTGATGCCACAGGATGATTCAGAGCATTTGGCCGTAATTACTTTGATTGTCCGCCAGGATTTAATATATGAATATTACATTGCTATCTTCAATTTAATTTCTTGTGTAAATGGATTGTGGCAGAATCCTGTAGTCCTGGAACTGGCACATAATTCAGCGTGGGAGACACTATCTTAACTCATCTCATTACTCAAGCCATTTGTTGTCCTTCAGGCTTTGACAGCCAGGAGATGGGAAAGTAGCAGAGGTGATGTGATCTCTCAACCTGGGTCCAGACAGACATGAGCCATAGTCTGTACTGATTACATTGTTACACAGACATGGACAACACTTATTTTAAGAAGAAAAAGCACTAGTCAGTTGCAGCTGTGTAGCCTGGTCTTTCCTAGCACCATGGAGCTGGAACATCTGGAACACACACACAAAAGGTCTGGGTTCTGTTCCTAGTTTGGCCACCAACCTGCAGAATGACCTTGGATGAGTCCCTTAATTTCCCTGAGTTTTCAATTCCTCATCATTAAAGAGATAATAGCACAAACTGCCAGTGTTTTCCAGTGATGATTTTCTGACTTATAAGTAGAACATGGAAAATATGAAAGTCTTGGTACCATGGCTAAGAAAAGATTTTTCTATCCATCCCAGGGACAATAAGAAATCTCATCGAAATGGGCAAAATCAGAGAAGGGCAGAAGGGACATGGAGAAGACCCATGGGAAGGAGAGAGGGAAGAAGGAAGGTAAGGTGGAAAAAACGACCCTGTAGTGTTAGTGTGGTATTTCCCAAGGCCGGGTGAGCTTGTTAAGACCCTTGAAAAATGGTGGTCATTGAGGCCTGGGGATCCTGATGGAAATTACAAGAAGAAAATGAGACTCCAGAAGTATTAAAAGGGAGTCAATTATGCTGGAAAATGTATTTGTAATACATGTCATAGACAGAGTTTGCATACAGAATGTATAAAGAATTCTTATAAATGAATAAGAAAACGAAAGACAATACAACAGAAGAAAAGCAGATAAAAGACTTAAGTAAGAATTTTATAAAAGTATATACAAAACCTAATAAACATATGAAAAGGTACTCAATTTCATTAGTTAACAGAGAAATACTAATTAAACCACAACAAACTACCACTGCATACTCACCTCAATGATTATGGTTTTAAAAAGTGGCAACACTAGGTGTTGATAATAATTTAGAAAAGTGGAAGAGTGTAAGTTGCTTAACACTTTGGAAAACTGTTTAATAGCATCTATGAAAATGAAACACCTGCAGTGCATATGACTCCTTGATCCCACTGCTAACAGAAATGCATGCACATGTGCACCAAAATTGAAACAAAAACATTTAGGAAATGTTAGCTTTCATAGTTCCAAATGGAAAATGGCCCGTGTACCCATTTACAGTAGAGTGGGTAAGTAAACTGAGGCATATTCACAAAAGTGACTATTATGCAGCAATGAGAATGAACAAAATGAGCTTCATGCAACAGCACAGACAAATTTCACGAGCATGTGTTGAGTGAAAGAAGTCAACACAAAAGGGTATGTATTAAATGATCATCTAAAAGTCAACTGTCAAAAGTACGATGTTTATGGATGCATGCTAAGGTGCACAGGTATAGATAAAAGCAAGGGTGTGATTTATGCGAAAGTTGGAACAGCTGTTACCTCTAGGAGGGAGGAAAGGAATTGTGATTAGGGAAGGAGCATAAGTTAGGCACTGATAACCTTTTACTTTTGGGCTGGGGTGACAGCCCTGGGTGTTTCATTGACTAAGTTGTATATTAAAATGTATGCACTCTTTTTTTTTATGTGTGGTATATTTCACATGCACAAGAACAACCTTTAGAAATACAAAGGTAGGAAAAAGTCAAAGACAGACCTTAGTCTCAGACTACTGTGACCCCAAGTTCTACCCACCCTCCAGGACCCTTCTCCACACGAATAGGATTCTAGCCTTGGATGAAAGGAAGGCTGAGGTTGTGTCTTCTTACACTCTGTATCCGTCCGCCACCACTTTCCATCTTTAGAGCCAGCCTGACCCATACTCATATTAAACGGCTGCCAATCAGTTGACAAGAGTGGAAGATGACTATCCCTGTTGCTATCTAGGTCAGTTCTCACCCCCACCCACCACATTCTTAAACCATTCTTGTTTCATTTCAGTCCTATCAGTATCTTTCTCCTGATTCTTTATTTTGTCTTCCATTTTTCATGTCTCGTTCATGCCTTTTAGACAAAAGCCTATGTGACGTAACTGGCTTTCCCTGACTCGAACCTCAGCAAGTTCTCCCTCTCCGAAATCTTAAATATCTGCTCCCTTTACTGTGCAGCTTTCCCTGCCCTGCTGATTCAGGCAGGCTCTCTACCCCGCCCTACTACACCCACCCCCAGACCCCAAGGTCTTACAGGACTAAAGTACCCTATCCCAAATCCTTGGGGCCAATATGTTTCAGAATTCAGAAAATTGGGCGTTGTATCCAGGTAATTTTGAATGTAATCCTGTGTAATTCACCTATACTGCACAACACCTGTAGCAGGTTTGGATTTAGTTCCCATAATAAAAAATTAATATTTTTGTCATGAAATGCATGTGTCTTCAGACTAAATGGGACAAATAAAGATTATGAATATCTTCATGTTAGTTAGAATGAACTTTAGCGTCAAACTTGTGGGAAAGACTTTGTTATTTTCACAGCTTTGTGGGTTTTGGAACTAAAAATAAGGATTGAAGATGTGTGGTAGGAACTCAATATTTGTTTGGTGAATGGATGAAAGCATGGAAGGATGTTGGATATCCCATATGCTTATTTTCCCAAGTCAGTGACCAATATGTATTTAACAAGAGTCTTCATAGATTTAACCAGGGGTGTCCAACTGTGGGCACGTTAAACCCCACTGCTCGCAAGAGGAACACCATTTAAAAACTCTACTACATAGCAATTTAGTGACCACCACTAGTCCAACCTTTGCATAAAAGGGCCGTGCTTTTCCTGACCAAAGGGCTGTGCATGACATAGTTCTAGCTAGAAGGGAAAGATGGGTAAGGAGCATACCTGGGGCTACTCTTTGGGTCCAGCATGAAAGGGGTGGATGGATGACTCTCCTTAAATAGTATTGCTCTCAGTCAAGTTTCACAAAGGTATTGAATGGCAGCGAGTTTGAAATCACCTTGTAAAACAAATACTCAAAGGATAGTGACTTTATATAGCTAGTTAAGTATAGGGCTAGCTATAATTACTTCCAGTCACCTAGGGGCAGGGCTATTATATATTGTTATGCTGGGATGCTCCAAAGGCAAAGATGAGAGTTCTAGAAGAGCCTTTCAAGGGACTAGAGCATAAAGCAAATTCAAAGTTTCAGGTATCCCACCCAGAAGATGCCAAGGAATCATGGGAAAACTCAACAGTAGAGAACCACACAGCTACTTCTAGAACCAATACTTAATAGAAAACTCAATGTGGAAAGGGGATTCAAGGAAAGTTTAGAAGGTCCAGCCTTAGAAATAGAAGGTTCTGAACTGTTTTTCTAGAGAATGGAAACTGAGTTACTAGCTCATTATCTCCCACAACAATCATCCTTGGCTTTCAGCCTCAAAATAAAGGGGCAGAACCTATATGATCTCTAAGGTCTCTCCTGCTCATTTTCAAAACCCATGAATCTATCATTATACTTTTAAAGATATTTGTTATTTCTCATAACAGTAATGCATACTCCTTGCTGGTAATTTGGAGAGTCAGGTAAACAGGAAAGTTTATACTCACTTATCTACTTCTTGCAAGTTTGAGTTTATTTCCTTTTCACTTATTTGCTTTTATTTTCCATCGCTATTAAATTGTGATCATCAAACTTTGTGTTTTGAGTTATACATTTAAGTATATTGTGAGCCTTTCTATGTCATTACAAAAGCCATGATTCTGTCCAGTTTGAATGTTCACTAGACATGTGGGGCATACTGAAATGTACAAAATGTGTCCTCTATTCTTATGGAACTTACAATCTAGTTGAGAAGAGGAGACTGACCTACATGAAACCAATCATGAGAAATTTAAAAAATGGAGTAAGATTAAATGTCATTTCTTGGGACAGGCTGGAAGGACAGTAAGAATCCAAAGGAAGGAGAGAATGAAGTAGAAACACTGGCAAGGAAAGGGCCAGGACTTCAGCTGGCCTTTAAAGGACAAGAACAGGAGAATGAAGACAGCAGAACCATCTCAGAAATAGAAGCAAAGCGAGGAGACTGGACCAAGCAATCAAAATCCTTTTATGCTTTTTGGTTGTTGATAACACAAAACTATCCATGGCCAGGATTTCAGGACTCTCCAGGGGCTCATCTAACATATGAACCAATAAACCCAGGTTTCTAACCTAAAAGGGATTTGGAGGGTAAATGTGTGGGAAATGAAACCCTCATTAACATGGCAATAACTTAGGCTCAGACTGTTTTCAATTTAGTAATTGACTTGTTTCTTTACTGCATCTCAGCAGTGGCTCAGATGTCGTGGTGCTGGTGGCCAGAGTCCACATTGGACAACTCTCAATGTATGTAGCTGATACATAACTGTTGAGGCTGGGTAGCAATCAATTCACTACTATGGGTAGGTCAACGCAAGAAGGGAAAAATGAGAGAAGGTCTCGGACACAAGCTTCCTTCTCTATCCAGTGAAAGCAGAGCTGAAAATTCATTGAGAAAGTAAATTAGACCCTATCGGTGGTCTCAAGAATTCCCCACTGGGACTTAGAGTTTCTTGTCGGCAAAAACCCCGTGGTTTGAAGAGCAGCAAGGCAGCCTCATAGGAAATACCACAGTTCAAAATGAATCTGTGATAGATCAGAAAATGTCCTTGTCCACGTTTGCTTTCTGGCTAGTTCCATGCCCTTGGCCACGTTCCATCACCTCCCTGAGTTCACTTCAGCTTTCTTCCTCATCTGTAAAATGGGAACTGTCCTTTTTGGCACAAAAATCTCTGAGTCTATGATTTCTTTGGACCATCAGAGCCTTTCAGATTACAGGAATCCCCTATAACAATGCAAATAACCCTGAGAAAAGGCTACTTCTTACCCTTGGGTTGTCAGTCATCACCATACCTGGGAATCGAAGTCCTTTGGGGAATGGGACCAGGAAAATGAGCAGGCCCAGACTGAGGGGAGAGGCACAGAAATGGGAAGTGAGTGGGCTCCCACAATGTCAGCAGTTAGGGAGAGGGAGGCTCTTGCTACCTCCCCCTCGATCTGCCTGTGCCCTGAGTGCCCAGCAGCAGGCTGTTCTTGACTGTCTGGTGCCTACGTAGGTGCCTGCTCCCCACAGGATGCCTTGGCTGCCAGCCTGCTGCTACAAGCCAATGAGAGAACCCTGAGGTGAAGTACCACAGGACCAATCAAAGGGGGAAGTATCTCTTTAATGGCCAGAGAAACGGCATCTTTAGTTCCTTTTCATTGGTTCAGGCCAACTGAGGGCTTTCTGGACTCTCAGCCAATGCTGAGGCATCAGCCAACTGGAGTGGGCTCGGCTGCTGGATGCTGTTTTCCTCTGAGGCTGATGGGTAGCCCTGCCTCAAGGACTGGCCCGTCTCACCATTGTCATCCTTCATTGAAAACTTTTGCCATGAAGCACAGAAGGCATGAGCATCGGGACCTTGTCGAGACAGCCTGGTGAGAGGTGGGCATGCTGAAGGTCAGGAGCATGCCCAGGCCCCGTGCCTGCAGGTGAGTGCAGGTGAACCGGCAGAGGGAGAGAAGAACAAGCAGGTAGAACTGTTGGGAATGGGCATGTAGGATTGAAGCTAAGAGCAAACCCTGGCAGGTCAAACCTTTCTTTCCCATAAGTCACGAGCATCCAAATGGTTCAACTCAAACCCCATGGTGTTCTCTCTATTCTTGCCTTGTACCTTAAGTCACAGGTAGGAAAGAGTTCCTCCTAAGCGAACAAGAAGTTAGTTGGAGGTGTGTGTGCTAGATCCCAGCTGGTTGCCAGATTCCCTTCCCTGGGATGCCCACAGTGCCCAGAGTAGAGTTGGTGGCTCTGGACTCCAAGGACACATGGATCCCATGAGCCTTGCTTCTTGCATCTCAGACTTCAGTGTGACAGACACATGCTTCAAGGAAGGCTGATCTGGTAGATTCAGTTCTAGACTGGGAAGCATTTGCTCTGCTCCCTGTCTACTGACACAATTATTAGTGCCACCCAAGGGCAAAGCCAGACCTGTCAGCAACATGTACACAGAAGGCTCAGTGATAGAGTATAGAGGGCTCAGTGCGAGGTCTTCCCTATTTCTGGAGACGTTCAGTCATTCATTAAACACCTTTGGAGTGCTTTTTACATGACAAGCACTCTGCTAGAAGCCGAAGGGACAAAGAGAAACAAGATGCATGGGTATTGGGGATTACCACGACACAGGGTCAAGGCAAGAGTAGGTTTTGAGCACTGGTGATGGACTACTTTATGTCCCTTAGTGACTGACCTGATGTTACAGATGACTTTGGAATGCTCCAGAACTGACCCTTGACAAAAGCAAATGAGAAATATCTGTCTTCACGACCCCTAAGGTGTTCCCCTGTTAAAACTTTCTTTCAGAAAACAATGGGCTACAAACTTGCTGTAAGATCCTGAGCTGCTCAATCCTAAGTTCCCTCCTCAAAAGAATGAACTTGGCTTAGGGAACTGGGAAGCCCTTTTTCAAATCTGATAGACCATTTAGGATTTTGTAGTACCAATCATTTACTCCTTACTATGAACTTACTTATGTTTCTTCTCCCTGGGCTTAGCGAACTCTGAAACCAAAAGTTTTAAACTTAATTTTTCCTCCCATTGTGGAATTAAAAGCATTGTGAATTGGTAAAGAAACTTCAGGGTGTGCATACAAGAGGGAGATGTGTTTTGGGGAGGGGGAATAAGGAGGAAAGGAGATATAGTAAATCTCCCCAATATCCTAACATCCTGTATCCTCAGACAATAGGATCCCAAATTCTGTTGAAGCTAATCCAAAATTATAGTTACTGATACAAAGAATCATTTTTAAAACATAAGCCCCTTTTTTGGGATTTATAATGCTTTAATAAATACCAAGAAGCTCTTGTAATAATGAGCAGGACAGACTTGGAAAAAAGGTGTGAGTACACATTCCACAGGTGCAGGATGCAGGTATCACGAAAGCACATCTGTCATTACATTTCCCTCCTCCCTATTTCAGGTTCCCTTGGACTTCAGATCCTGATCCCCCTGGTCATGAATATTTTGACTGGGTCAGGAACGGGGACAGTGGTTCAGAAATGCACATCATTTCTTAAGTATATTTAATTGTAAAAGACATCTAATCAATCTAGTTCCCTATCCAAACATGGCAGCTAGAAGAGGCAAAGAAAAGCCTTTGCATTTCACTCCAAACCAAAATAACAAGCCAAAAGGGAGAGGGAAAGAGGATGGGATCAATGAATCCAATCAATGGTCTATATTAATATTTCTTATATGGTAGTGCTGATTTGCAGCTCTCCAGGTGCCAAATGGCATCTGGGAAACATTACTCCATCCCCCAATTGACATAATAATTAGATTGCATAAATGGCTCCTCTGCACTCACTGCCAGCCCAAGAGACAAATGTTATTGGTGAGCCAATCAATCTTTCACCCTGTTAAAGTTTCAATCTGCATCAGCAATTATGCTGTGGAAGTTGAAAGCCACCAAAATGAGTGAAAACTGGCAAAGATGAATTTGAGGCGAGGATTACACTGCACTGTTTCCCAGCAGGCTGTGTTTGATCAGGATCTGGCAGATACATGAAGAGATCCACAATGGGCCACACCAACAGGGTAACGATACCTGCAAGACTTTGTTTTTCTCTATTCCAGTTGTGTGCTTCATACAGAGAAAAACCGAGGAGCTGAGAAAAGTATAACAAGGGAAATAGTCATTTGATATTAGTCTTTGTGGTTGACTGAGTAATGTCCCTCTAAATATCTACATTCTAATCCCCAGAACCTACGAATATTACCCTAAAAAGAATTTCGTGATGTGAGAAAGCTAAGGCTCTGGAGAGATTGTCTTGTCTTGGATTACCTGCCTGTACCTGAATGCAACCACAAGTGAGTCAGGGGGAGATTACAGACAGAAAAAGGGGAGAAGTTGATGTGATGAGGGAGGCAGAGCTTGAATGGATGCAGCCACAAGCCAAGGAATGCCAGCAGCCACCATACACTAGAAGAGGCAACAGTATATATCTATACCTATACCTATACCTATATCCATCCCTACACCCATATCTATACCTCTATCTATAGCTATATCGCTCCTCCCCTGAAGTCTCTGCAGGAAGCGTGGCCCTATAAACACCTTGATCTTGGCCCAGTGAGTGATATTGGACTTCTGGCCTCCAGAATATGAGATAATGAATTTCTGTTGTATTGAACCTCCTAGTTTGTGGTAACCTGTTAGAGTAACCATAGAACCTAATATAAATTTTATGCTAAGCTCAGATCATATGTCTAATGATAAAGAATCTTCCTATTGTAGTATCAGGAGAATCAATATCCTCCTCTACACAATACATGCCTTATCTATCACAATGCAATGCCAATCACTAAGAATTCAAAGTCCACAGGTATATGTCATTATTTCGACTTTGGGGACAATTCTTTCTTGCTGCTACATCACTAATAGTGCATAAAACCCTTATTTTCCACTAGTTTTTTGCATGAATTTATATATTCAATTACCTCTAGCCACCAGGCAGGCCTTAAGGGGACAGAGAGGGACACTGAGCAGGTAGGGAAATACAGTAAATATGTCTAAATTGAAACCACAATTGGGCTCAAATCAAATCTTTTTTACTAATAACACTAAGTAGGGCCTTTAGGAAAACAAGTCATGGCAGAACTAACTTAATTTGCTCTCCTGATAAGGTTACAAGGCTTGGGGATCAGGAGAATGTTGTAGACAGGGTGCGTCTGGATTTTAACAAGGCTTTTGACTTCAGCTCTCAAGAACCTTTGTAGAGCCAGTGAAGAAATAGAGCCTGCAGGTGAGACTCCAGACTCCAGAGCTGGCAGGGTATGTGGCGCTGATACGCGGATCAGGGTGGCTAGTGACAGGTCACAGGTCTCTTACATCGGTCCCAATCAAGTCACCGTATTTATCCACGACTCATGTGAAGATCGAGACGGCATGTTCTCTGAGAGTAAGGATACTAGAAGTTAGAGGGTCTCACGATAGATTGGATGTGGCAATCAGGATACAAAACAATATCTGTAGCCCGGAACATGAGCTGACCTCCGTGGAATGCAATGTCCAGCAGTAAGAAACCAAATTCACGTGTACCAAGACAGGTTTATATAAAGAAAAGCCATCAGAGTTCAGAAGGTAGAGGCTCAGCAGGCAAACAGCTCGATGAGTCAGAAGAACGGTGAGAGTGGCAAAAAGAAAAGGAAAAAAAAGCTAAATGTAACCAGAGCGCGCCTCTCCAGAAGCAGAAGCTAGCCATGTTCCCACTTGAGAATTCTTCATCGTCCAGGTTACACTGAGGTTCAGTTCTGGGAAGATTCTTTTTTATCTCTCAGATGTGGAATTAATCCTTACCAAAGTATTCAAGTAAAATGTATTACTCTGTGCCATCGTCCCAAAGGGAGTCACTGTTAGCAGAATAACAAGTATCTGTCCATATACTTGTTTTCAAAGAAATTATTTTATGTGATTTATTTACACAAATTAAAGCAGGCTATACATACTATTCCTGGCCTTGTTTTTTTAAATTTATCAATATTGTGGGCATTTTCCCATGTCAGTGATTATAAGAACAAACAATTATTGAATATTTTCCATGTGCCACATACAATTCCAAAATTGTTGCATGTTTTAATTCATTTAAAACTCACAATAACCCCATGAGATGGGATTATCATTATCCCCATTGTAGAGAAAGGTAAACAGGGTCAGAGAACTTTCCTAAGATCGTATATTAATAAGATGGGTTGGACTTGAGAGCAGGTCTCTGTAGATCTACAGCCTGTGCTGTTCCCATCCCTGCTGCCTGCCACTACTTTGAAGGCCGCCTCCTTTTAAAAAAAGTGGTATCTCTATCATAATTTATTTAATTAACCTTATATGAGTAGACATAAGATGTATTCTTAGAGAAAATCTTCTCCAAGCTTCTAATATGCTAACACGCTCTATGTTCTCCCAAGAAAGGGACACCTTCCTTAACTGTGACATGCTTTTTTTTTTCTCAGGGCATTTCAGGAACTGGAGCATTGGGGATCAAATTTGGGTGTGCCTCTGGCTCACTTAGTATTGTTTCCAATGCAGGTTGCCAGACCGCAACTTAATTTTCTAATATAGGTAGTACATGGACCACACATTAAGAAATGCTGCTATATGCAATGGGATTTATCTTTGATGTGAAAAGGGAATATGCATAGCTACATACCCATAGCTTTAGAAAGACCAAAGGCACGGGTGTTTAGGGAAGAAAAAAAGTCATTTCCCCTTCTTTCCTTGGGCAACCTAATAATCTAGACCTTATCCACACTGCTGCCAGAAGCTCACAGCTCTATAGAGCATTAATTTGGTGTTCCTGGTAATCTAAATTCCCAGGAGACTATTCCACTGATGACCACACACCACTTTCCTTCCTGCATTGAAGAACTGTGCCAACAGTTAAAGAAATAGACTGACAATAGGTGAATATTTCTAGGAAGTTTATTCCATATAGATTTGAACTCTTACTACCGGGACCTTTAGTTTACCAGTTTCCATCACCTGTAGAATTATTAAGAGAAGTCAAATATCTGCAGACTAAGAATTAACCTAAAAGGGAAAAACCAATATGAGAGAATAAGAGTTTGTTTGTTTGTTTGTTTCAAACTGTGAGCTTGGAAAAGTACAAAATAACCTGTTTGTGCTCTCAAGTTTCATTTAATATCATCAAATCCCATTCACCCTAGCAGGTTATTGCTTCAGAGTCACCAGAGTTTGAAATGGAGACAGAGGAGGACTGAAGGGCAAAGGATAGGACAAGGAGAGCATAATGAAAGGAGTGCTTAGCAGGGAAGCTTCTGGAAAGACTCATCTCCAATGAGAAGAAAGGGGGCTTACTAGAGAAGGAGCCAGAGTAGCCTATTGCTGGTCCAACTTCAGACCCTCGCCATCTCCACATCAACACACAGCTTTTCAATATAGTCTTACCTTTAGAATCTCAAAGGATCCTCACTTCAGTTCTAATGGGCCATGGATACAAACCCTATTTTACAAATGGGAGTTTTGAAGGCCGATAGGGATTTGGAAAGTAGAGAGGGAAATGACACAAATAATGATGCAGTAGAAATACACTAGAATACACAATTTTATATTTAGGAAATTCTCAAGCATGTTATATTGAATAGAAAAACACTGGAAGGAAATATAGATCTAATATTGAAAGTTACCTCTGAGAGGTTAGATTGTAGGTGAATTATGTTTTCTTGTGTGTATTTATCTGGCTTCTTGCTTCAGATGTTCTACAGTAAGCATTGCTCTTATGTATATGGGGGGGGGATTGAATGTTAAAAGTATTAAGGCATCAGACTAAAGCTTCCAGCTCTGTGCCTTGCAAAAAGTGCTTCATTCTCTTACATTCAGTTTCTACAACCTTCCTCAGGGCTCTAAAGTTGGGTGAATGTATTGGCTAAGGTAAAAGGAGAAGTAAGGAAAGGAGAGAAAAAAGTTTGAGGCTGAGATGCTCCTGTAGTTGAGGTTATCCTGAAATATGGAAATACTGTTTTCTGACTTCAGAGATGATGATTTGAGAATGTTTTGCAAGCAAGTGACATTCATTATTGTTTTATTGACCCCGATACCCAATCTCTCTCTCTCTCTCTCTCTCTCTCTGCATTCCCTCTCTCCTTCCTCTCTCCTCTCTCTCCTTCTCTCTCCTGCTTCCTCTCTTCNNNNTCTCTCTCTCTCTCTCTCTCTCTCTCTCTCTCTCTCTCTCTCTCTCTCTCTCTCTCTCTCTCACACACACACACACACACACACACACAGCACCTTCCTCAAACTCTTGAAAATCCACACTTCCATTTCTCTGTAACATTCCCCTGACCATGTGATCACCAGCTCCAGGTAGAATGTTCTCTTCTTGGTTCTAGCCAATATCTACCTTGAACTCTCCACCACATCTGAGTTTGACTCCCTATACATTGTTCTGTCCTTAACAGGTGCTATTTACATCACTTAAAGTCATGTCCCAGGGCTCTGCCCAAGGCGGCACAGTGATTAACAAACAGGCCTCCTCACACCAGGACAGGATCCAGATCTCCTTATTCCAAACCAAATTAATTGCCTCATTAATGACTATCCCTCACCTGAGTCCAGAGTCTATTTAAAAAAAAAAAACCATTTGTTCCATATCTTTCTGGGGCCTCATAGCAGCACTAAGAAGGAGTCAGGGCAGGGGTGGACACACTTGTTTACAGAGAACAAAAAGGGTAGTGACCCGATCTAAAGTCAGAGACTGAGTAACAGGCAATATAAGCATTCGAACCCAGACCATATCCAGGGCAGGCTCCTCCTACCATCTCATGATGTTAGTTTATAGTAGGCTATGCAGAGATGAAAACACAGAAAGTAAGAAATAGGAACCTGACCCCAGAGAGTTCGGCATAATATATAACCAAACTGTTTTCTTACTGGAGTAAGACAAGTTCCATGACTTATAATAAAATCCTATTTGGGATCTGAGGACCAAGAATGGGAAAATTGTCTCTGAAATTAACTTTGGGATCTCCTAAAATCATCCATGGCTTCAGTCATTCATTCACTCAGTCATTCAATCAATATGTGTTGAACATTTTGTATGAACCGGGCAATGTGCTGCTGCATAGGAGATAAGAAAGGAGAAGAAATGGTCTGGACCCTCAAGGAATTCACCATCATCTAGAGGGAGAAATTGAAAACAGACAAAGCTAACTTCAAGCACATAGACTAGGATCCATGCTTTGGAGAGAAAAATTCTCTGATAATCTAGAGGGAGGATTCAAATCCATTTGCCCAAGCTGCAATGATTTCATAGTGTATAAACTTGACTTACAAAGGAAAAGTAGAATTTGAAGAAATGGTAAGTGGGTAAGGTGGGGACAGCCACGGAAAGAGAAGAGCAGGAAAAGGTCCCAAAAAGAGAAGAGCTGGAAGTACACAGAGAGGTAAGACACTGGATGAGGTGTATGGACATCAGTGGTTGATTGTATTTGGATGGAGCTGGAATTAGATGTGAGAAAAGAAAGGTAGGAAGATATGTCTGGGCTCGATTGTGGAAAACTTTGAATACTGCAGGTCCAGCCTAAGCTTCCACCCTTGTCAGAGGACAACAGCAGAGACTGCCCAATCTAGGGTTTGGGAGAAGACTACAAAGGATGCCTGCTGTTCTTTGGGAGCCAGAGGCCAGAGGGGTTGGGGGAGGGAAGGTGATACCTACATGGACCCCAGAAGGAAAGAAGCCTCACTGAGGTGGTGGGGTGATGACATCTAACTGCTTTCACAGAAAAAGCTTAATTTAGGCCCACTGAATTTCTAGTCTTGGCACCTTTCTCAGCCACACTCTGTGTTTTTACTTGTACTTAACTCTAAACTTGTAGAGTCTTCCTCAGCCTCTCTCTCACCAATTCTACTATTGAAAAAGCTGATTCAATTTTCAGAGTGTCTTCCCTGCCTTTTGTCTCAATGGTCCTCAGTTTCTCAGTGTTGAAATTTCTGGTATCTGTTTCTGCTTAGTCTCCCTAGCTCCTCCTTGGCTCACCCCTTTAGAGTTCATGCTTTTCAGGGTTAAGTCCTTGTTCCTCTTCTCATAATCTAATTTCAACAGTCTACCCCTGGTCCACATCAAAGCTTGCAACTCTATCAATGTTCTCTGTAAATCCACATCTCCTCTCATCTGAGCCTTAAACCAACACACCAGCTTCCATTTAAATATCGTTACCTTGATGTGCCAGTTAGCTACAACTCAAAATCTCTTCTGTAGTTCCAGAATAATCTTCCCACACAAATATACTTTTCCACCTAATCTGCCATCATAAACCCCATCACACAAATTAAACACTTGAAATTTTCATTAACTCATTCTACTCACTATCCTCCAACCACTAATTCCTTAAGTTTCTTCTTTAATACTAACTGATTATGTCTATTTCTCTTCATCCCCATTGCTTATCTCAAAAAATTATTAAAATAAACTTCTAGTAGATTTCCTCCACCCCAAACCATGCAAGTCCTGAATTAGTGCTCTTCAAATATCACCTCTTTCAGGAAGCATTCCCTGATCACTCACAACCAGTCCTCTTTCACATAGATCTTCTAAGGAAATATTATTAAAGAACCCCAGAGATGCTGACATTGTCCCCTGTTTCTATAAGAGGAAGTAAGGGCAACGAGAAATGTTTCCAGGCATAAAATGTTGTGGAGAATTTAAAGCACATATGTGCCCAAGGGAACAACTTCTTAGGAGTAGGCTCCAAGCAAGAAGACAGCTCTGGAGAGACCATTATAATCTACCACCAAACACTCCGAATTTTCTTAGTTAATATATTTTCTTTGAAATTTCTCACCCAAGATGTGACCCACTGCTACAGAGATTTGGCAAATAAAATGCATCATTAATCAAAATTACTCTTCCCTAAAATAAAATATTAGCTCAGTTGGGTAGTTAATTCTTTTATCAGAATGAACAGCTCATCCTCTTTTACAAGGGCTTTAAACCCTGATCGCTAATAAGTGCAGGAATTATAGTTAATATAGCTCAAAATTTAATTATGATGAGTCATACATCACTAAGCAAAGCACACAGGGGCAAAACTCTGGTGAAGTCATGTCCAACTGACCTTGACCTAAGGCCTACTGGCTCTTTCTAAGTGGGAAATTGGAAATTCTTCTTGTTTGTGAAATTTCAAGGCCATCCAAACAAGACCCACCCCATCTACCTCAGAGGTTTTACGGGAAAGCCTGTCTTAATCAAATCCTACCATGAGAAAGCCCAGAAGTAATTCTCCCTCTGGACTCTGCCTTTCCAGATCCGTTAGACTGTGATGCAGTTGGATTTAAAGAACACTACTACAGTGGATCCAGGCCAGGGAAAGATATTGAGGAATTGTATGAAACCTTCAGAATTTCAAGGGTGCATCTAAATTTAGATTTGGAGACTCCCTAGTTTAAGAAGCGCCTAGAAGGTCAACAGTTCCTGCAGGCATATGGTCCTGAGTCCTCTCACTTTCACATTTGCTCACAGAATTGAGCACAATCTTCTGTGTATTTTCTGGATAAAAAAGAATGGGAAGACTACTTCATTTGGAATTTTCCACTTCTAATAATGTGGTTTAATAAGTTATTGCCTCTCTGAGCAGTTACTGGCACTTAAATTATTATTGAATAGGTTGTCCTAATTATTTTTATACATATGCAAGTTGGACTTGTTGCATCACTTTTAATTAACACCCATTATTCCCACCTCGTGATTTGGGGAAATACTTCTGTCCTCCAATATAGCTACTACCTCTCCTTTCTCCCTGCCATCTGTGCTATTGAAAATCAATCATTTTTTTCTGGCTGCTTGCAAGTCATTTATATTTTGTTTCTACCACATCAAGAAAAAACAATTTCCATATATTTATTTCCCGTAAAAGGTATTAAGAGGGCCTCTTCTTTGTCCTTATCTTTCTTTCCAGATTCTAGATTGACTGCCTCTAGGGTTTAGGTTGACCTAACCCTAACCCTAACCCTAACTTAGGGTAGAAGTTTTTACTCTGAGCTTTCCATGATGATAGGCATGTCCTCATACTCCCGTCTCCTCTGTTTTGGTTACCTATTGTTGTATAACAAACCACACGAAATTTAGTAGCCTAAAGCAACCACTTTATTTTATTATGATTTCATGGATCAGACATCTGGGAAGGCTTTGACTGAAGGTTTGTCTGATTCATGTGGAAACTGCTGAAGAGTTGGGGGTGGACACTCCATTTTCAATATAGTTTCTTCATCTAGTATCTGGCATCTCAAAGTCTGGTACCTTAGCATCTCTCTCTCTCCCCCCTCTCTTTTCTCTCTCTCAACATCTTTGTCTCTCTCTTTCTCTCTCTCAATATTACAGCACATCCTTCTGAGGCTCACAGCATGACTTGAGCTTTTCATAACATTGGTGGTCTCAGGGTAGTGCCATTGGTTGGTTTTTAAGAGGTAGAAAGTGGAAACTGCCAGATGAGTTAAGATGTATTCCAAAAACTGTCACCACATCACTTTTATTGTATTTTATTGTATTTTATTGGTCAAAACAGTCACAGGTCTCCCACACAAATTAAAAAAAAAGTGGGGAAATAGACTCTACCTATTGATGGGAGAGTGACATTGCAGAACAGAATGTGGAATGTGAGATATTATTGCCACTATCTTTGGAAAGCTATCTTTGGAAACTTCCATATCCTTTATAGATTTTTAGATTTAAGAGTCTTATACTTTAAAATGCATGTGGAAATCTAGACAAACAAAAAGAGTTCAAAGTGATCAAATGCAATCTATTAAGTCAAAATAAAGAAACCTCCAGGAAGAGAGACACAAAGAATTCAGACATCTAATTTGAAGAAAGTATTATGTATTAGATAAGACAAGGATTAGAACTGTAAAAATCTGGTTGGAAATCCTGCCAAAACTCTTACCAATTTTATAGTCATGCAAAAAGAAGCATTTATTGAGCATACTTCATATGTTAAGCATTGTACTAGAGACATAGGAATATAGAAAAGAAACAAGATTGAAGGTTTTTGAAGTTGAAAGTATAATAAGAAATGGCTGACATGAACAAATATTTTCAATAAAATGTAATAAATGATATAATAGAAGTACCATGTACTTTGATGACTCAAAATAAAGTGATGTTACCCTGGGTAACTCAGGAAATGCTTCACAGAAAAATAAATTCTTTAGCTATGTCTGAAAGGATAAGCAAAAGTTGCCATGCACAAAGATGAAAAGGATATTTTAAGAGAGAGAACAGCTTACGCAAAGATAGAGAGATATAAAACAACATAGTTTCTTCAAAGAACTGCAAATAATCATCAAGTTTTATTTGCAAAAAAGACATATGAAAACTTATGTTAGTGATCATGGAGTCTTTGTATGTATGTGAAGGAATTTTTTATTTTTTTTAATTTATATATTTGACATCTATTGTAATCCCCATGTATTCCCCATCACCATATCACCAGTGCACCATCACCTCAGTCCCCCGTGCTCCCATCTTCCCTCAACCCTCTCCCCTCCCCTCCAAGTGTTCCCAATTTGTCCTTGTCTTTTCATTTTTGGTTTTTGTGTCTTTATTGTTATTATTATTATTATTATTGTTCTTATTCCTTTTCTTGATCCTTATTTGGTTCCCTTATATTCCTCCTAGGGGAGGAACCATCTGGTATTTTTCT